>JAQIXJ010004242.1:0-11173 GCA_034700185.1 Phthiracarus laevigatus | reverse complement strand
GTTCGCTCATCGCATTGAAAATCGTACCCGAAAATCGGTTAATCGACAGCTCAATAATCGGTTTTGGGTTTTTTAAACAATGAACCGAATTTTTTTAAAGATGTCTTTAAAAATATAAATAGAGTTGAAACTTAAAAAATTTTACTTTTTCCTAATAGTATTTGCGTTTAACGGTGAATGTTTATTCTACTTACGTAAAAGAATTATATACTCAAATTGAATAAATTTAACTTACGGTAAGGGAATAAAAAGTAAAGGATGTCAAAAAGTCTTTATGTATAGAGCGGCGTCAAATTATCTTAAATTAACAAATTATTATTGTATGAATTAATTCCGATTTAAGGTTTTAATTTTGTATAGAATTGTATAGAATCGAATATAAAACTGTGTACAATTTAGGCACTGGCGTTTAATATTTAGATATGTTTAATTTTAGTTGATTTAATCAATGTGTTTCGCTTAGAAAGAAAGAGCAGAAAAAAGAATCGATTCATTATTATCCGATTTTTACATTATTTATAGGTGCGTTTTTGATTCTAACGGGCAACATCCGATCATTTTAAATTTAATTTTAATATCAGATAATAGCAAAGTTTTGTCATTTTCAGATCCACTTGGATTTCCTAGTCTAAATGTAACAATCGTGTTAGAGAAAAGTTTGACGATTAACAAGTTTAATTTTTATTGTTAACTTACAGCTTAGATTTTTTGCGGACACAACATTCTGGATATAATTTTGTTTTCTAACAAATAATAGTTTATAAAAATTCTACAGTTTATGTTGAAATCGATAATTTTCACAGTTAAACTGTATTTCTTTTAAAGGTTTTGATTTTATTACTTTTTACAACAATCACGTCAAACAAATTAAAAATTCGTTAATTGCAATTTTAATTGATATACAGTCATGAGCAACATTACTTGTAATAAGAAACACTAAAAATAATTCTATTACCGAAAAATATGAAAAATAAAACAATGAAGCATAGAACAAACAGCGAAAGTAAACAACTTAATATTGTTTTTAAATATCTGTTTATCAAGTCTGAAATAGATTTGATAAAATGAAAAAATACCACAATACAATATTTTTTTATCAAACAAAAATTTAATGATTTTTTACATTTAGATATTAAAATTTTAAAACATTTTACGGAAAATTTGTGTTTCGGTATTTTTCTGTAACTATTTTCTCTGTTAAAATTATTCTGGTACAAGTGTCCCTAACGATGGACACGTTTTAAAAGTGTTAAATTTTTGTTATCATAATACTATTATAAAAGTAAATATAAAAATTTAATCAAATCATTGATATTTAATTGATTAAAGTGCAATACAGTTGCAAACAATTACTAGTTAAGTTACGAAAGAGAGCAATCATTTACACTCATATAAAACTACAACATGAATGAAATAAATTTTGTTTAAACGAAATTTATTTTGAAAACTTTTAAAAATGGTTACTAATTATTTGATAGGTGAAAATGAAATTGAAAAAGTGTGGTAACTGGTTGTCTGGTTGGTATTGATACAGTGTATATCGTATAGGTTGTAGTGTTGCAATTTCGTGTGTGTTACGTATTGTTGTTGCGCAGTGGACGCGTTTTAATATATTAGTATGTTATCTAAAAAGTAAGACTAGTAAGTACGACACCATCTTTGGTGGTATTTAGTGCGCGTCTGTCACCAACATCTGACTGTAATAGTGCCATAGCTATATCCGAAACAAAAAACACTTTTAATATCAATAAGAAAGAAGAAAATCCGTCATAATATATATTTAATATTAATAGTTGGTTGTTGTCTATAATCTCTGAAATGGCAATCACTCTTTTAGAGGGACAGCAATACGCACTCAACAATCATAATCATTCGGTCGACAAAACATTAATATTCGTTAAATTAACTGACTCTGCTCTCAATGCTATCGAAAACTATCTCAACAATAAGGTATTATGTCTTATTCAATATTCAATTATTATTTACTATTATCCACCAAATATACCATACTATCATACTATAGCATAGCAATATATTATTGTTTAACTATTGTTTAAATTGGATAGTAATGTGTGATGCGATGTGTCGTTATATGATATTATATTATGTTATGTTATGCTACGCTATGGCTATGGCTATGGCGAACGTTTGATCCCAATCAATATAGTGAACCAAATTAAATATTACTTTTTTAGCACAAAAACAAATTCAATTTGTATTTTGTATTTTCAATTTTATTACGAGTCATTATTACGCACTTATAAACAATAGTAACGTTTTTGGTGCTTTTATCAGTAAAAATATTGACTATGATAATAGAAAATCTTATATATTTGTTATCATAGTGTGTGGTCTTTCTGTGGAATTTGGGCACTATTTCGCAATAACCACAAAATATTGGTCTATTTTAATAGCCATCGTTTTCACTTTGATTACAAGTAAAAATGGCAAAAATAGAATAACAAGTGCATTAGTTTTTAGCAAAACAGATCGAAAATATAGATATACAGTATATTCGAGTAAACAAAGCAAAAATCTAAATATATATATATATGAATGTGTGCGTATAACTTGATTCAATGTTTTGTAATTTGTTGGAAAATACACGAAAATAATTAGAGTGAATAATTTTTTCGATCGCATAGTAAATAACGAAGAAAACAAAAATATTTTTGTACTAAATAGAAATGTTTAAATTATTAGTTTCAAAAATATTTAGATAACATTTTGCATTTTTTATGTTTTTTATCCTCTTGATTGAAAATTTTTAAATACTTAATGGAATAATTAATTTAAGTCAATGCAAACACGTTTTCTACAGCAGGTATCGAAAATCCCTCATCTTTAAACAAGAGAAGTTTTACCTGAGGCCGTTTTTTTAATATTTTAAAGTGAAAAGCATGCTAGAAAAAAATGTTAGACCACTCCTTTTGAGGGCATTGCTATTTTATTGCTTAAACGTAAATATAAATAAGTTTAAGTTGACGTTAGCGTTGGAAGGCTGGTCCTGTCCTGCGTTTTCTTCTATCGTAGTGACTATATTTGCCACTATTGACCGATTTAATATGGAATTAACCATATATTCACAATACTCTAATGAAATTATATTATTGCTCTCTTTTAGCATTTATTTGATTTTGTTTTCCTTCAAACCAACATTTTTTTTGCTTATATTTCACGAATAAGATCGAACTGTTGAGAAATTCAATTATAAAAATTTCTTGTTTAGTTGCTTTGACATGATGTCGTTCTACGAAATAAACTCCTTGTATAATTAAACTTTTAAATCTCAAGTCACGTTTTTTATGTCCTTGTTTTCGCCAAATATTTTGTTTTGTATTTTATGCATTAGAGATGAACATTAGTTTGATATCTTGAGTTTTAGCTGAGCTGAGCTCATCTAACTTGAGCTTTGTTAGCTGATTATATGAATTACTCAGGAAAAAATTGTTTCGTTCTTAGGTTTTTAATAATAAAATAATTTAAAAAGAATTTACGCCTTTAATGATATAAAATATAGTCTAAACTTGTAGGCAACACATAAGATTTAATTATTTTCCAAGACATTGAGCTTCCAGCCCAACACTTGAAGCTTATGCTGAATTTAGGTTTAAAACATGTTAAGAGTCAGACATAGGATTTTTTTGTTACGAATCATAGACTTAACACAGTTAACTGTTCACAATTTATTAATAAATATAATACATTTTAAAGTAAATACGTCATCGATTAAGTATACCAGATTAAAAATATATAAAAAACATTTGCTAAAATATTAAGTGATACTAAAAGTCTTGAATACATTAGTAAGTCGGAGAATGACAATTACTAAATAGGTAATATTTTATTAAAATTTAACTAAATTTATATTCAAACTCATTTCATTTGATCAAATAAATCTTCCATTCAAATCTGAATTAAGCTATTTTCAGCTTAATAATCTTAAGATTTGAGCTTAAGCGCAGCTTCAGCTAAACTTTTGTTCATATCTAACGTTAATTTAGAGCCAAACACTATTTGGATTTTGCAAAAAATACATTAATCATTGGAATAACTTTATTGAAAATTAAATTTTAATATTTTGTTTATAGATAAACGTATCTTCAAGTTGTAAACCAACAATAGAATTTCGTTCAAATGATTCACAAGGGGTAAGAATACTATTATCTGTAATCAAATATTGTAATCTTATAATAGCTGTTTCGTAATTAACTCGTGCCAAGCATTAGCTTCAATACAAATTATCGTACATTAGTGTTTATTTAAGTGAAATTATGGAAATTTATTGGTAAAATATATTTCAGTATTTATTATCAATTTCTGGAAACTTTGTGATGTTTTCATGTTAATTAATTATTGTTTATTATATACTTATATAAATTATATTCTAATTTATTGACATCAATAACACTTTTTATTTATATTTTTAATAATTTTTTGCTATAATTTATTGAATTATAAATAATTATTTTTATAACGAATATGCTATAGAATGGAGTTATTAATACTATTAATGAAAATAATTGGATATAATTAATAGTTTCCAATAACTTATAAGGGGTCATATGATATGGAACGACGACTTTCCAATTTAAGTGATTGCTGTAACACGTTATAAGCTTAAACTTTTGTCTAATTTTTTTGCTAAGAAAGTTGAGACTAGAAAACACTATATTTTTTGCTTAATTACTCGATAATATATGGCATTTTTAATTGAGGCCAATATTTTATGAGTTTAATAAAGTAATCTTTTTATAAATCAAAATGAATCTCATTTGATTTTTGAATAACTTGTCAACTCTATAATCTGTTGGTATTTTTATTAGTTGTTCAATACTTATTTGCCTTTTGTTACTTAAAAATTTGGTTTTATTTGTATTATGTATGACCTATAGAAAGTTTAATGAACTTCCTTGAGATAAAATAGGTCACTAACCGAGACCGAGTGAGACCGAGATGGTACACAACTCTGTACACAACTATTTCGCTTCATTTCAATAACAGTTATAACAACATTACATTTATAATTAAGCATTTTTGACAAATGCATTTTATTATCCTAAATCAGGAAGATTTTACATTAGATGAAAAGTAGGATAAATTATTATAAATAGCTTGGTATGCGTTTGCACGTATTGTTAATTTATATTAAACATTAATGCTTAAAATAAATCATTTATTTGGCAAAAGCATAATTAATTACTTTTACTTTTAAAGGTAATAAGCCTTCCAGTTAGGTCTTCTAATTATGAAGATGAAAGACAACGGTTTAACTTTACATTATCTAATGTGGAAGGAGAAGGACCACAGGGAAGCTATGAGTGTATACGTCAATCAAAAAATAACATAATGGAGTCATTTGGTTCTATGAATTATAAATTGCAAATACATGCCAGTGAAGACAGTTATCAAAACACCAAAGTGAAAATGGCTGTTGTCGAGCAAGAAAGTAAAAAGAATTGCACCAAAGTTATTAAAGCTAGTGGTCCTAATGTGAGCCGAAAAGTGAAAGTAAAGCGTCCATTTGGAGCATTTGGACGATTTGCCAATAATCATAATCTCACTCAAACTCAAACTCAATCCTACAATAAAACTAGCTCTCCGACTGTGAAATTAAATAACACTGCTGTTAATGGCAATAGCATTCCTATAATTAAGACAAATGCTAATCACAATGTGACTCCGGGTTCAGATAGTATTAAAAAAAGTTTACGTGAAACTGTTATACACCTTCTGGCGTTAAGGCCTCACACCAAATCGGAATTACTTTCAAGGCTGTCAAATGAGGGTTATAAGGATATCGACAAAAAAGAATTGAGTTTATTGTTAAACAATGTTTCTATGCTTAAAGATTCAGCTTATCATTTGACGAGAAATAGTTGGAATGATGTAGAGATGGATTGGCAGAATTATAGCACTGACGAAAAAGAATCAATTAAACATAAAAATCCATTATTACAAGTACCGCAATCGCATTCTCAAATTGGAATATCACCACTTTCTGACAGTAGTTCAATGCAAGCATTTTCATCTCCTATTAACGTAGACTGCAATTCTCCGTCGTTTAGTCCCGCTAATGGCAAAAGAGCTATTGCTGATAATAGTAGTGCATTGCTAGCAAAAAAGCAAAAGAAGTTAATTTCTGCACATAATTCATTTAATAATAATATTAATACTAATAATGTGAAATCACCGTCAAATAAACTTCAAACGAATGGTTATCACGATGTACTTAATGGATGGGCTAACAAGCCTTCGAGTCCAGAAAGGAGTTCAATAAACGGCAATGCAAACCCAAACCCAAACCATTTATCAGTTTCCAATACAAGTCACACTAGTGTTAATAACTGCACAATAGACCTTAGAGCCGCCGACTCGTCTCAAAATAATGTCTCGCATCCATCACCTGACTCTTGTATGCCTCATCAACAATACCAATCATTGCAAAATAATCGTATTAATTGCAACTTTATCGCAAACGATAATTATAGCAAAAAGAATACTAGAGATTCTTTTAGATATGGCAATGGCTTTCACGTTACTTCCACTACAAACGGATCAGGATCTATAAATTCATCACCAAATTCGAGTCCTGAGAGTGGCACAGGAAGTCACGATGGAAGCATTAGCTTATTGAGTTCTTCCAATTCTTACAATGGCACTAATGAAGACACCACTGCTGATTATTTATTGTAAGTTAACCTATTTTTAAATATAATTTTACGTTTTTAGCCCACTTTTTATTAGATAAGTCCAACTTATCTATTTGACGATAGCACCTGTCTGTCTGTCTGTCTGTCTGTCTTTATGTCAGATGTACACTTTAACTAAAGCAGAGTTCTTTTTGATTTCAATGAAAATATTAATCTTATTTAACTTTAACTTCAATCAACTTCAACGAATTAATGACATCTAACGTTAGAAAGGGTGCGCTCTGTTGTGATTTTGTCGTTCTTGTCTTATAAAATGCAATCAATAATTTTCAAGGACTTAATTCCTTTATTTAAATTTTAATGTTCATACTGGTATATGTATACATATTAAAATTTAACGTGTTTGCCGTATAATTAACAATGCGATAAACACTAGCAATTAATAGAATCAAAATTTCAAACTGCGTTTCAACAAATTTTATTTTATTTTTAAATACTAATAATAAAAATATGGATATTTTTTAAAATTTTAAATTATTTTTTGTGTCTAATTATTACTTAATAATAACTCCATTTCGCAATGATATTTTTGTTAACTTATTATAAAACTTTATATTTGATTATTTTTAATGCTAAAATTAATTTATTTATTTTAAGAAAATACACGAAAATTACAAACACTGATCAGAGAGCGCTATACAAACGAGATTTTAATCGTGAATATGAGGAATATCGACGACTTCATAGGTATATCGAAAACGTGGGCACAAAATTCTCTGAACTAGAAATTAGGCTTAACACTAAAGTAGAAGGATCTGATGACTGGAATGTAAGTAATTGTGTGGAAATGAAAATAGAAATAACTTTTGTGAAATGTATAATTGAAATAAATTGAATCATTTAATAGAAATTGATAGATCAAATAGTAAAAGAGTATGAAGAAACGAAAAGTAGTATGAAATTTCAAGAGGCACGCAAACGCATGTATTATCTTCACAATAAATTGGCACATATTAAAAATTTAATAGTCGAGTTTGATCGGTCCTATAATTATAAAGATAAGAATAGGATATCACATAAAATTCAAATGAAAACGACACAATTATCTTAGCGCCACATATTAACTAAAGCCGATATAACGCTATGTTGTAAAACGTAGTTTGCCATTGTTACTGGAATTGCTCTTATCTTCTGGCCGGACACGCACTCTGACGAAGCGATACTTTTTTGTTGAATTTTTGTTTGTTTTAAGTTAATATTAATCGCTAGTCATTAATAAGCAGTTGATATTATTTTCAATTGAATGAATGGCTCTTTTTAAAATTTATTGGATATAACAAATTTTAGTACTTTTGGTGGTTATGGTGAAATTTGGGATTTATCCAAATATACGATCTCTTGTATTAGGACTTTACAACTAATAATTGGTACAAAGTTTTTAAATGTGTATATAGCTCGCCTATAATTGAAGATTGTTTTGAGATAATTAATTAATCTCTACTACTGTATACTGTATATCCATCTCTGCCCTAATGATCAATTAGTTTTTGAGTGGCTTAACATTTTGATGAAATAACGTTAAATTATATTACTAACTATTTGGTTAACAAGAACTATGACCGACAAACTATGGACCATATTATTATTTTTTTAAAAGTAGTGCTGGACATAACATCTAGTCTTGAAAATAATACCGTAACTGAAAAAATAATTGTCCCGCACTTTTGACATCGTCGAAGAACGCAAATAATAATGGGCAACAGTTAACATATTTAATGTGAATTATATTTCAACACTTGATATGAATTTATTTTTTACTGTTTTTGATTTTTTATATTTTATTGAATTAACTTTGTACCAATTAGTTGTATTTTCTTAATCAGAGACTGAAAATTTTTATGAAAAACTTCTAAATTTTGTTTGTATTTTGCAATAAAAAAAGCCAAATTTTGCAATTATATTGCATTTTCTTCCGCAGTTATTTTCTGTTTAAACCAGGGCTCAGGAAACATATATTGATAATTTTTCTAATCGATTACCTATATAGTAAAATAATTCAATATCTCAAAATTTAGCATATAAAATATTCATAAGCTCTGGACATTAGAGTTTGTTTTCATTTTGTATGTTAACCTTCTTTTTGACATAAGAAAATTTGTGCAACTCATTTATAAAAATAAACCAGATCTTTAACCTCTCCTGAACAATACTTTTTTAAAATTTCACACTACTAATCACTTTATTTATTTTTTTAATTTTTGTAAGATTTCTGTAATATCAGAAATTTTTGAGCTCTGGTTTATATAACTTAAACTATTTATTCTTAATATAAAATTGATTGAATTGAATTAAATTAAGTACTCAATAGATTTATAAACTTAAATTATGACTTTTATCATTTAAAATATTGTAATACCTAGAAAAAAATCTTTAGACGTTAATTGTATAACAATCAAAACGGAGTACAGAACGTATTAATACAGTAAAACTTCGTAATTTGAATTTGTCTATATATGACTAAATATTGCGTTCACTATATATACTGTGTGTTCGGTATACAAGTGTTCTCAAATATTTCAGAAATAATATCGATAAAAGTATATTTATTATGTTCGCTAAATTAAAGTGGTTTACTATAATGAAGTTGACTATTATTATAGTTTACTTTTAAATGAAGTTTTCTGTACTAATAATTACTAATACTCTCTTCCAAAGTGTACTTATAAAGAAGTTGCCAAAAATTCTTTTCAATATTTATGTGATAAATCAACTTTATATGTTAATTTTTTTGTTTTAAATAAGACCACTTATTTTCTTTTAAATTAAAAATTCTCTGTAAATTTTGCAAAATTTGTGAAATAAAAAAATAAAGTTAAATGCATAATTAAAACTTAATTCTCATTTTATTTATCGAAAATATTAATTTATCATTAATTTTCACGTAACTTTTTCGGTGTTTGATGGCAATGGATCGCACTGGTCAATAAAAAATCGTAAGAATCTTCAAAAATAAAATCAATAAAGGATTATGAAATTTTAACGTATAAATTTAAATCATTTAAATATACGTAAATATTACATAAGATTTACGGAATCTGTAGTGAAACAAATTAATACCTGTAATTTTCTATTAAGTTTTATTGAATTAATTACGGCAAAGTTAAAACCAGTTATGGCGCGAATATGAGAAAGTACGCGCAAACAGCAAGTAAAAAGTGTTATTATATGTAAGCGTACTTATTGGAAAGAGTTAATAGTGAACGTATGTGCGATAGAGTGCGCACACATCACCATATTATCAAACTAAATATTTATTTTGACAATTTAATTTAATGTTTTTTGTCATTATTGATTTGATTTATTACAATTTCTCAAATAAAATTGTGCTGTAAAAATGCCATCGAAATTTCGATTTCAAGAGAGTATGTATGATCTGCTACGATATTACTGCTAAATCGCTATAAATTGCATATAACAAGGAATACTAATAATTAAATGTTGTTATGATTGTTAGATGAGAAGGTCCTCTGCTATCACGGACCACTTCTTTATGAGGCAAAAGTATGCGCAAACAATTACCAATTCATTGATTTATTATAATTTTTGTTTTCATTTCGTAGTGTATGAAGATTCAAGTTAAAGAAAAACAAGTGAAATACTTCGTTCATTATCAGGGATGGAATAAGAGGTAATTAAGCGTATTAAATGTCAATTTCATTACATTCCATATCGGTTTGCAAAATAAATGTCCATTATTTTTGTCTATATAAACATATAAAATGTTTGTGTCGTTTACTGATTAAATTAATTGAAATTTTGAGATTTTATATTTAATTATGAAACTAAATTGTTAAGAGTGGGTCCAAAAAACAGAGTTATTTAATTTTTTTATTTAACCATTAACTATTGAATTATTCATCAATTAAAACATTATAAAAATTAGTATATTAGCAAATTCATAACTGTTTAATAAAAATTTTAAATACGAACGCAAAAGTTTTGGAGAAATCTACGTTTCTGAAGTAATGAAAACAGTTTGACTGTAATTTTAATAATTTAAGCATATTATAAACTTATCAAAAGTAATTTTCTTGATTTGATTTGAGTTAATAAATTGATACGAAAAATTCAGGATTAAAAACCGAGCAAACTCTGTTGGGTAAAAAGAAAAAAGTGTGAAATTTAGGATTTGATTATTTGATTTAAAATCGATTATTTAGGTAAATATTTTTTCTTAATAATCCAAATAAATTTTGTCTATTTAATTTCAATTGTTTTTCAAAATTTGATTTTAACGAATTAAATCATTTATATATAATGTACTAGTAATACTCACTCCGTTCGTTGACGATACTATTCATTTTACATTTATTATTTTCATTTATTCCTTATCCCATTGAAGCTATTATAGTTGGGACGGAGAAACTTTCCATAAAACTTTCTAGTGAAAGTTTCTGAGAAAATTTCTTCAAAATTCTACGAATATTTCCCAAAGAGAAATATTGTCCACGAATGAAAAT
>JAQIXJ010004241.1:0-11175 GCA_034700185.1 Phthiracarus laevigatus | reverse complement strand
GGGAGCGACCATATACTATCTAAAATTTAAACCGCAAAGTCAGATATTATGACCGTATCGATCTTGTTTCAATTTAAAAAAGTGTCGAATTTAAGCTCACTTTATAAAATTCAGCAGTTGAAATTGGGAGATCCCTAGGTATATCGCATTAATCAATATTTCCCATCGCATGCACCACAAAAAATTACGTTCTATAGTGGGTCTCAGAAGAATCACAGGACTAAACAAATAAACATAGATTCTATAAAGTTGCAAAAAACTATTTTGAATATTCAACGCAATCACAAGAGTATTGTTTTTTGCTCAAATATGATATTAATTATTCTCGATTTTAGCATTCAGAATTAATCACTTGATAATTTTATAACTTGTTCACATAGAAAATTAAACAATTTATCTTTCATAAAACTTTTAAACAATGGGTTACGCTCACTTTAACAAAGTTGAGCTATGCATTTGACATAACATAATATATATAATATATGCATATGCATGTGTTAATTAACAATCTTAGTTTTTAATACTTCTGTAATCTGATTTAAAGTTGTAATTAGTTATTAAAACTTTTAAGCCGACTTGGTAATAGTAGAGCTATTATATTTAACATTTCACCTACAGAAATTTTTAAAATATATTTGATGCTATTTAATAAATTGAGTTTTTTTAAAACTAAGTTTTTTATAAAATTATAAAAGGCTTATTTTAAAATTTGCATGAATCAATTTTATAAGATTTTTTAATTTTTTAATTTTTTAAATTTATTCAATTTTTGTGTTTTTCTTTAGCACATTTTGCATCAAAATTTAAACAATTATGTGGTTACAGCCTGCCCAAATCTGAAATTATTTATATAAATATCTGATTACCGGTTATAAATGTTTGCGCCTGGAATTAATCTGAAAAGTCTGTTCTGATGAAAATCTTTGGAACAAATTATTGAAAGAATATATATTTATTCTAATCATAATTTTTCTTCATATGTTTTTCACTGCTTATAAATACAAATTTTTTTATTTAAGAATTTAACTATATTAAAGTAATAAAAGGTATCAAACTGAGCTCATTACTAGTTTTCATTCTTGTTTTCAATTGGAGGCTGTAAATGAACTATTTTAATAAGGTAAAATTATAACGTTGATTTTGAAATCAAGTATTATTTGGTATCAGAGAAAATGTTTATAATTTGGCTTACTAATCCTTGATTTTAATAGATTTAACTTCACTTGAACTATTTAACAAGTTTTATTGATATAAACCATATTTTTCTTTTAGTTAATTTCATAATTTAAACAAAATTCCGTTATGAAAAATACATTGAATAAATGAAACTTTTGTTAAGTGAATATGTTTTAACTAATGATTATTACTTTTATTTTAAATTTTTGACTTAAACTTAAACTACTAAGTAACATAGCAATGTGTATATGTGTTTTCTATGAATGAAAAATAAAAAAACTAATCTGCTAATATTTAACAAGAAATTTATATCAAAATAATGGAGTTGTTCTTGATCTACAAATAAAAAATCATACAGATAAATAATCAAACGAGTGAGTTGATTAGTGTCACAGACAAACATACAAAGTAGAAAATTACAAAAACACAGTAATATGCTTGTAGTAGTGTAATAAAATGTTTTTCTTCCTTTTTTAAAATTCACAATTTTTTCGAAATCTTTTTGTTTGCCTTGATATGGGCCATATCATAGATTACGCGAATACACCCTAAAAAGTTGATCGATAAGAGTTTTTCTAATTAAACTTTAATAATATTGTTTTTCAAATGATTACTAATATGTTTGAAATATAAAACTATTAATGTTTTTTATGCGCAAATGTAAACTATATTAATCATTGTATCTAAAATAATCACTTCTCATGCAGACTCTGTTTAGAGCAGTTGTCTTTTTAATAAAAATAAAATTTGTTTAAATTTACTTCGTTAAAGAATTACTATATTTAATTCGTTAGAGAATTAGTTAATTCGCTAGAGAATTCGAAGTAAATATGTTTAATTCGCACATTTTTTGTCAGCTAAGTTGAAGCAATAATTAAGTTTAGAATTATAGTTTAAAAAACAAAACCTTTAAAATAAACAATCAAAGCATTAATTTTCCGTTCTGTTTCGCTAGGCTTACTCATTAAATACCTTTTTAAAAGGTTTATTTAAATTAAGTTTAAATTTTTTGAAACTTATAAAAACTCAATTTTTCTACTTATTCTATTTAAATTTTTACGAATGTTAGAGACAATTATGGCAAAAATTAACAAAAAATGTGCAATTTTGGCTAACATACGGAAGATCTTAATTAAGGACCAACATAAACTTAAAAGAATAATATGTAATCTATGAAGTTTAGATGCTTCGTAAAATACACTTTGTTATATTAGAAAAGAATTTTGGTGGGTATCAATATTTTTCAAATTTATAAACTAAATAATAAAACCCATAAATAAACAAATTAATTTTATTATGTAACTGAATTATAAATTTTTGAATCTCGGTTGCAATGGATTACAATTCGAGAAAGTTTATCTTTTTTAAATTTGATATCCTGGATACACATTAAACTTGAAAACAAAAAAAAATCACAGACAAAATAATTACAAAAGTTTAAGCATATAAAATATAAAAAATTCATCAACATTTAAATTACATATTTTAGCAAAAATTTAAAACTGTAAATATACTATTATTTTGTTGTTTAATTTATTTTACAATTTAGTGTCTTATATTAGTGGAGAAATTTTTCCTGCTATTTCAATACAATTTTTGGCTTCTGAATAATAAATTTCATTAATAGTTTATCTGGAAACATCAATCTATTCTTATTGACGCAATAAGACCCGTTTCAAAATGTGTTTTAATATTAGTAGTAAGAGGCGTTACACCAATATTTACTAAAAATTTACCCAATATTAAGCATTTTTGACAAAATTTAAGCTTTTTTGAACATAAAATAAAACAAAATGGATACAATAATAATATCTGATTTTGTTGTTTAAATTTTAGATAGTATTTTGCCGATTCTTTTCTTTATTCGCTAGCTGCCATTATTTTATGTTTTCTGTTGTAATTTAAATATTATGTTAAAAGATTAAATCAAAAACAAAACGCTTTATAATAGTTTTTTAGTGGCGTATGCCACTTTAATTATAAACAATTTTGCTAAATTTCCTCTATGTTGACTAGATTTTGAGACATTTTTGAGATTATAAGCAATATTTTTACTGCAAATAGAGGCATATGCCATTTTTATTTTTAAGCTATTTTTGTCATTTTGCCAATTTCGTCCAGTATTTTACTATTTTGACTCTAAATCAATGTTTTTAAAACAAAAAAAGGTTATCCCAATTATGCAACTATAAATAAGTTTCAATTTTTGTCATTTTAGCCTAATTCTGTCTAATTTTTGCTAGTTTTTTGGTAATTTTTTACCATATTTAGTATAAATACCACTATTTTCATGGCAAAAAGCGGCATCTGTTACTCAAAATTTATTTGCCTAAAATTGTATATTTTGGATAGTTTATTGCTATATTAAGCCTGAATTTGATATTTTTTAAAAAAAACAGACATAAGCCTCTCAATATTTAACATAATATTTGGTTAATTTTATCAGATATTTGCATACTTTGACAAATTTGGCCATTTTTTTATCAATTAAACTCCAGTTTTGAAAATACATTTTATAGTTTTGACATTATATTTTGTCCTTTGACTTAAAAATCCCTTAACAAGCATGAAAAATAGTTCAAAATCCCTTTATTTATATAAGAAATTTGTGAAACCGTTTATTAGTGTATAGACCAAATTCCTTAATTAGCATAAGAAAATGTTGAAAATCACTTTAGTAAAGTAAGAATTTAGTAAAATTTCTTAGTAGAGTAAAGATCAAAATCACTTAATCAGCATAAGAAATATGCCAAAATCCATTTATTAGAACAAAAATAGTTGAAAATCCCTTTATTAACTTGGTAAATCGGTAAAATCAATTTATTTGAGTTAAGATCAAAATCACATAATTAACATTAGAGCGTACACAGAAGAACGGACAAAAAGACAGAAAAGTCAAATCATTATATCTGTCAAATTTGCAGTCAGATAAAAAATTTTAGTTTAGTCGTGCAGAAAAAGGATAGTCAAACAGTATCTAGTGATTATTCTTAGATCAATGGAGCAAATGGTGTTTTAAAGCAAATCGATTCCGTTAATGATAAACCAGTTAGAGTTTCGATAGCTTTTTTTGATAAAAACGTTGGTAAATCAACGAGGATCAAATTCGCAATTATAATTAAACCTTGCAATTATGAAGATCACTGGACTCCACTAGAAATGATATCTCGAGAAATCGCACCAATGAAAAATTTAAACGTTCGAGTTAGACACACCCAGTTTCCTTTGGTTCCCGCTGAATCAATAACAATCTATAAATCTCAGGGTCAGAGCTATGACAGCTGCCCTAACATTTTCATATCCATTTCTAGCAACACATTAAACTAGCGGAGTAAAAATATTATACGACAATGTTCAGTCACTGAGAAAACATTATGATGATATTCGTTGGGACCCAAACTATATGAAAGCAGATATAATGTTATTTGTTGAATGCTGGTCATCTGTTTTAGCTTCTTTTGACTTTCCTGGTTTCAATGTTTTACAAGGCATCAACGCATTATTAAACGGCAAAGCATCTGGTAGTGTAGTTTACACAAAAGTTAATTGAAATTTATTATTCGCGTTTTCTTACAATTTCAGTACTGGCCACTTTGAAAGCATTGGTTTTCAAGTTGGAGTTATTTCAATTTTGTTAATTTATAATTCGCCGAATAACGATGAGAAAATTTTTGATCAATTGTATAGATAAATGTATAAGTAACGCGAAAGGTAACCACATTAATTTAGTCGGGGATTTTAATGTCAATATAAGAAAACCAGGTTGCAAACAATTTATGGAATAAATGACTGCAAATTTTTTCGTTTTAAAAGTTACGGAAGTAACTACAAATGGAAATACATCAATTCATTTGTTATTTACGCGGAACGTTGAAGTAAATGTTAATATTTATGAGTCTTATTTCTCATATCATAAATCACTCAGGTTCTCTTTAAATTAATAAATAAATGAAATTATTAAAAGTTTTTCAGTTTTTATTGTTTGTCCAAGTAAATTTATTTTAAGTTGCAAGAGCTAATAAAAATTTTTATTTGTTTTTGGCAAAAAATAATCTGTTACTCTTGTGGCATATGCCGGTTTTTTAAATTACAAGTAAACTATACATCCAAGACATATTCCGGTTTTTCAAATGATATCTACTTTTTATCCAAGTGGCATATGCCTGTTTTTAATATCCTTTCGTTGGAAACCTCAATGCCATAGCCTTTATTTCAAATGACTTTTACTGTTTATCAAAGTGGCATACGCCGGTTTTTCAAATGACACTGTTAATCCGAATGTCATATGCCGGTTTTGACTATGTTTTTGTTGGAAACCCGACTTTCATTGCCTTTATTTTAAAAGACATTACTGTTGATCAGAGTGGCATATGCCGGCTTGAACTACACTTTCGTTGTAAACCCGACTTTCTTTGCATTTATTTTAAATGACATTACTGTTTATCAAAGTGGTATATGCCGGATTGGACTATACTTTCGTTGGAAACCCCACTTTCATTGCCTTTATTTTAAATGACATTAGTGTTTATCAAAGTGGCATATGCCGGTTTTTAAATGACATATTGTTTATCCAAATGGAATTTGCCGGATTGGACTATAATATCGCCTGGAAACCGTAATAAAGTGGCATATGCTGGTTTTAAAATAACAAACTGTTTATCAAAGTGGCATATGCCGGTCCGGTTTTGAATATAATATCGCCTAGAACCCGTTATATAGTATTTTAAGTCTTTTTGATTTTAAAGTGGAAATTTGAAGTTCGCAAAATCTAGTCAAAATAGGAAAATCGCCTGGAACCCGTAATAGTTTCATATACCATAATTTCAAATAAAATCTGCTGTTTTTTAAAGTGTCCAGACAAATTAAAGTGTCTCAAAATCTAGTCAACATAGAGGAAATTCAGCAAAGATTTCAAAACTTAATGTGGCATATGCCGCTTATAAACGATGATAAAGTGATATATTTTTGCTTTCATCTGCTTTTAACATAATGTTTAACTTATAACAGAAAATATAAAATAATGGGAGATAGCGAACGAAGTGAGTGAGTGACCATAAACTTACTAAAATTTAAAAAACAAAGTCAGATATTATGACCGCAACGATCTTGTTAGGATAAGTATTCACAAAATGAGTTTAAATAAAAAAAAATTTTTAAAACGGTACTTATTGATATTACTTTTTAAAAAATTTATTTATCATTATTATTATTCTAACACGAGTGGCACTATATTAAGCATTAATAAATATGATAAAAGATAATATAAAGTCAAATGAAAAGTAAATAGTTGTTTTTAACCTAATTATTGTTAAATAAGTGTTGTATATTTATTAGACTTCTTAAAACTGCTAAATAGTATATTAATGTATTAATTTTGGGTTTTAAAAAACTTTCAAACTCAAAAGTCTTTCAAATCAAATCTAAATCAATTTATGGCACCACCATTTTTGTAATAATTAAAATTTTGCTCATTAGTATTGTATTGTTTTATTATATAAATTACAATTTATGCTATTAATGATTCACAATATTCAGGTAATTGAAAAAACACTTGTAATTACTAATTCAGTTTTAAGATACCTTCCACATGTAACATGGATTTTGTAAAAGAAATTATAATAATATTGAAAAATAAATCAATATTAAATGTTTTACTTTATGTTTTAATAATTTAGAACTGGAATTATTTATGCTTCTTGATTTAAAGCCAATGGAAACATTTTATTTATGTTAATAAATTAATAATTAGTTTTACTAATAGAAGAATTATTATTCAATCACAAATTAGAAAAGTTTAGACGGTTAAATTATCATCTCTGGTTCAATTTTTATAAAACGTATTGTTTCTATTAAATAATAAACACAAAAAAGCTGTCTGAAGAAATAGTTATTTAGCGCATGTTTTCAATTTTATTAAATATGTAATTTATTTTATATTTTTTATTTAATATTATTAAATTTACAGTTGTATAAATACTTCTTTTTGATAGTTGGATTTAAGCTGTCAATTTCATTCATCATGCATATATTGTCATTGTTTGGAAATTGTTAGGTTTTCTAATTAACAATGTTTACTAATAGTTTTGGTAAGGCATAAACCATTAACATAAATATATTTGAAAAATATAGTGGTAAGAATAATTAGTTTCAAACAATTATTTAATTATATTTACTACTTAAAAATTAATTTTTTGCTTAACTTAAACAATGATCCATTTTTTAAGGAAACTATAATCCAAACTACGTTTACAAAAATCTGAGCTAATATTATGACTTAAAAACAAAATATGATTGCAGTTTAAAAAATATAAAAATGTAATCAAATTTTTTATTCTAATACATTTTACATGAAGTTAAATTACACTTGAAATAATAAAGTTCGAAAATTAAAATTGAATATTTTGTCGAAACCTTAATTTAACTCAAACTAAGTAGAAAATTAAAATAAAGTTTTTAATTTAGTTAAAATACTTAACGCCTTAGTTAATTTTAATTGAAAATTGAAAAAGTTAAAAATTATACTTTGGAAGAATTGTTAACTTATATAAAATTATTAGATAGAAACTAAATGGATTTTTTTAATTCGAAAGTAATGCTAAATTAAAACGTGTCAATAGAACTTAATGTTCCAAAAAAGCTTTCTGTTCATTATTTAATTGTTATAATAGCTGTAAATGTAGTTGAAAATAAAGCCACAAATACTTACCAAAATTTTTGCTTACAAAAAATTGGGAAATGTATGGAGCTCCTTTTTAACTTTTGAAAGTCCATCACTTTTTCAAATATATATATGAAGTGCAATTTTAAGAATTGAACAACAACGACACATCCACAGACAGCTCAATTTTCATTCAAAATAAAAAAACATATTGATAGAACAAAATAAAGACTGGAAAGAAGAAGAATGACCCAGTCAATCATAAATTAGAAGCTAAACTAACACTGAGATCTATGTAAAATGACTTTACTTATATATTATTGTTTACACCAGGACGGATAGACAAACAGACAAGCAGACAAACTCAAATCCATAAAAAATGAGTTAAATAAATATAAAACATTTTTCAACAGATAAATTTTATTAGTAGTAAACAATAATAATCAAGAAATAAAAACCAAAATCGAGTTAAATATCACTAAGTTATGATCTGAATTCATATGATCTCAATTTTATTGAACCATCTTTCTAAAAATCTAAAAGACTAAATATATTAATAAAATCAAACACTTTATAATGAGCATTAATCATGATAATTTAACTGTAATCTTGTATAAATTCTAAGCCAATTAATATGATAAATTGTTTTTGTTATATAAAATTGGTTGTACAAAATGCTTCACTTGTTTAATTTATAATAATTTTAATAATTTTGTTGTAAAAAAAATTAAATCATAAGCAAAGACACTTATAGTTATTGATGAAAGTATAAATATGTTTTTGTCAAGATAGCAGTAGTTTTTCCTAAATTAAATTTTGCTAAAGAATAATAGGCTAAGAATCCTGTGATTATGTAATAGCATTTAGGGATTAATAGATTCAATAAATACTTATATTAATAATTAACCTAAAGTTTTATATCTTATTAAAATTTATAAATATTTGCTTCAAACACTTGCTTATATTAGTGTTCTAGCTAGTGCCGACCATATATGAGAATGTTTTTTGTCAATTGTAACCTTGTTAGCCTTTGATAGTGCTAAATAAAACAAAATAAATAAAAGCTTTATACAGCAACGTAGCAAATTCATAGTGCATGAATGATAAATGAATGTTGACTCAGTTACGTAAAAGACAAAAAACAAGCTCATATCTGGTGCGGACATTAGAAACAACAGACAAACAGAAGGATGAACATACTCAAAACTATAAGCTCGCCTTTGTCTATACAAAGTGAGGTAATTAAAAAATATAATTGAAAAATGTTGTAAATTCAGACTTTTAACTAGAACGACATATTCATAGATAGCTCACAATCATAATCTTTATTTCTTAATCCATTAAATTTAGGAAAAACTGATTTAGAGTTTAAAAAGTTGTGATTTTATTCACTAAGTGTTTATGCTTAGAGTCCAACGATTCATGCATAAAATGAAATGAATCTAAAATTTTTGCGCTATCAAAATTTAAAGACAGATACTTTAAACTTGTTTAGGTATAATATTACAATTCAGAAAGTAACTGAGTTAAATGCATCAATTATTAGATATCCTTTAGCCTTTTATGCTGTAAAAAAATTAGTATAATTTTTTTGTAATCTATACTTTAAGTTTCAATAATATTGCAGTTTTATATATTCCAGTCATATGACAATGACAACTTTAAAAAATCTGAAGCTGTTTTTTGAAAGCTTACATCGAATGTTTCTTTGAATATTTAAGAAAGCTAAAAAAAGAAAATTCTTTTTAAGTTTTAAACTAGGACTATTTATATAATTCTGAATCTGTAAACAATACATACAAACTTTTGAGTTTTTAAAAGATTCATTTTCTTCTTCAGTTAATGGTGACATTTTATTGAATTCAGTTCGTATTTTTATAAAAATATCAGTTTGAGTTTTTAGTTCTTTGTTGCATCTTTTCTTCTGTAAATATAAACAGATTTTTCATTACGTTTTTAAGCATAATTATTAAGACTCGTGACACCAAAATAAGCTTTTATTTGACCCAGTAATGAACAATTTTGAACAGAAATTGTTTCAAATTCGACCGAGTTAGCCCTATTTGTAGTCATTTTTAAACCATTACAAGCCCTTTATGGACCCAATTAAACCAAATTTGTGCCATCTTTAGTAATTTTTGACCATATTTAGTCCCCATAAATCCCATTTTTAAATCAGTTTTAACTCAGTTTTGGCTTAATTTTGACCCAAATTTTTTTGTTGTTAACATATTTTTATCTATATAAGTCTACAAAGATACAGAAAACCACACTCGAATCCCAAATCAAATAGCTCGTCTTTTAAAGCGAGATTAAAAACACATTTGGTGAAATAAATTTTTGCAAAGCAAGACACGAATTTTTATTTTGCTTAATGACAAACATCATCAATGGGATCTAACATATTTTGTATTATGTTTTAAATTAAATAGAAAAACCCATTATTATTGAGGTCTAAGGACTTGCAATTGAATCAAATAAGTATTTTGAACATTAAACAATGAGAAATAAAAAACATAAAATATTTCCATTCATAAAAAGCTCCATAATAAAGTTTTTTTTTGTAATTTAACAGTACTTTGCAAGAAATTGACAAAATAAATAGAAGTTTCAAACTTTTATTTTGTGTAATAACAATCTTACTTCATAAAATAATGATTTATAAATTGGGACGAGGCCTAGGCTGTTTTTTAGTATGCATAATTTCACTTTCAAAAACTATCTACAAAACACAATAGTAAAATTTTTCAGTAGGTTATTCATACACTTTTAATAAGTTTTCGTTAAAATTACAACCAATAATAACTAAATTACGAATTGGTTTTTTATAAATTTAAATTTTGTCCAAATAACCACTTAACTTTATAAAATCATTCTTTACCTTTTTAGTTACCTATATTCCTTGATGTTGGTATTGCATTTAAATAATTTAGTCAGGTTTTTATGATGAACTTTTAAATTATGCCCATTATAATCCGTTCAGTGTTTATTTTAATTAATCCATATGTAAACACTTATAAATCGACATTTAATATGATTAAAAAATTCAATGATCATAAAATAACATTTTAAATAACAAAAAGATGTGTTTTTTATTATTTAATTTAATGTTTGTTTGTTCTTATAAATCAATTTTGTGCGTGTATTCATTATCTCTGGAGTATAAGAATAAAGGTTAAACCGAACTATTAAACAACTTAATAGGTTTGATTGCTAATTAAAATTTTTTCAACAAAGTAAACAGTAGTAGTTTTGGTGTCACGTGTCTTACTATTTATACTTAAACACGTTATGACATGCGACTAATTGTATCAATAACACAATTTTGATGTTAACTCGTC
>JAQIXJ010004240.1:0-11175 GCA_034700185.1 Phthiracarus laevigatus | reverse complement strand
TTTTCAAAATATAAAAGCCCGAAAAAATTTCGTTGAAACTGTATAAAGTAACCAAAACTGAAATGTTAAACTTTTAATTGCTAAATAATTATTGCCAGTGTGTCCAAGAGTGTTTCGGTCTGGGGGGAGGTTACTTTCAGACTTTTCAAAATTTTCAGATTCAGGTTCTAACTTTTTGGAGTCTGAACCTGAGGTTCGAGGCTCAGGTTCTTCTTACGAGA
This sequence comes from Phthiracarus laevigatus, assembly GCA_034700185.1. NCBI lineage: Eukaryota > Metazoa > Arthropoda > Arachnida > Sarcoptiformes > Phthiracaridae > Phthiracarus > Phthiracarus laevigatus. The sequence goes on along the minus strand of JAQIXJ010004240.1, from coordinate 10,954 downwards.
GCCTGGAGCCTATGGAGAGATGCTATAACTTACAAAATTAACAATAATAACATTTCAAACGAATATTTTACAATTTAATATCACTCATTTTCGTAAAACTTGAATATTTATAATTATTCGCGAAATAAAAATTACAATAATAATCAAATATACCACATTAAACTAAAAAACGTAAAATAAAATGTCATTCGATATTGTCTTAAACATTTTTTTATTACTCTTCTGTGGTGCAATATGTAAGGGGAGGCTCGGGCTCAGGCTCCAGGTAAGAGGCTCAGGTTCGGGCTCAAGCTCTAATTTTATTTGAGGCTCTAGGTTCTTGTTCTTAATTAAGGCTCAGGCTTAGGCTCAGGTTCCAGCCGGAGCTTCGGAACCTAAGCCTCTTCATCACTAGTATTGAGCTTAAGCTCAGTATGTTCAAGCTCAAGCTCTGGAAAAACGAGCTTTCTCTCATCATTAGCTATAAGTTTACTTTCAAAAAATTTACTTTCTATCCCTGTTTCCAGTTTGTCATCAGAACGTAATTTAAAATATGCCAATTTAACTTTAATTGACAACAGAATATTATTAAAACCAAAAAATATTGATATGATATTCTATATAAAATCTAATTATGAATTTCAATAAACAGACTTACTATAAATTTATTACATTGTTGTCGATTAAAATCGGGTCGGACTTTAAAAATTTAAAATGTCTGTTTTTTCGCGCACAGGCTCAAGCCTTTCGGGCTTACGGTTAGATTGGCGGTCGGAACTATAATTTCACAGTCTATGACCCCAATTGGAATTTAATTTTCCTAAATTATAAAATTATTTTTAAAAGTAACGTCTTCCCTCTAACACCTTATATTGTAAAGATATTAATTTTTAATGTTTTAGTAAAAAATTGGCCCCCTTTTTGACTAAAAAACTTTAAAACCCCACCATAACCCTCCGTTTCGCGTTTTGCTGGAATTTTTTTTGTAACATATATTATTAGATGTCCTCTACCAAATAAAAGTGGTCTTAAAAATTCGGCTTAATACACTTGGGATTATTTCCTCGTAAGTCCAATACAATGCGTGCAAATTCGATTACCATTATTGGAATATAGGAATCGAATATTATCTCTGGTAATGTAGCGTTTATGGAGTGAAACAAGGACTTCATATTCAATAGTAAAAACTTTTGATGGTTAAATGGAAATTTTAAAAAATTTGGAAAATCTCACAATGGCTCGGTCAGTCACTGTGGACAAAATTTTCAGATGGAGCGCCGTACATAGCGAATCCATAAGCTCTACTTTTCTAAGATCAAGTGGGCTAAAAATTAGATTTGTAGTTAATGAACATTACATTAGTTATTTGTAGTTGACAATAAATCCCTTTATAGATTACTATTGTAAATCATGTTTTGCCGATCACTCGTGCATACAAAAGCTACATGTGTTATCATACCACAGAATTACATGTTGGCATAATCATCAATAAGTACATTAAATCTATTATATTTATAAATGACGGTAATGAAATTTCTATAAAAATATTGAAAGTTTTGTATAAATTATTTTTACATCATTAATCAGTGAAAATAGTGGGCAGAAAATATTAATTATTTAAATTTATTGTGTAAGAATGAAAAAACAGACAATTTATGAGTTGATTTATTTTAATGATATTCAGAGTACTCGGAATTCCAATATTTAGTCGCTGGTAATAATTGTGTAAGTTTTTTTAATTCGTTCCAATTTAATAGTATATTTTCAAGCTCTAAGATTTTTCCGTTCAGAACTAAATATTTTACTGATAGCTATATTACTATTTGAAAAATGCATAAAATATGTTTCACGGATAAATTTTTTGTGCTTATTTCATAAAATAACAGAATATACACGTTCATTTATGTAAAACATAAACTTAAGTAACTAAATTATCAATGCTATATTACATAATTAAAGTAAGATGTTTTTCTGTATAGAAAAATTAATTTCAATAAATCCATATAAAAAATACAACCAAAAACTTTATTTAATTTTGATGTAGAAATGATTGCGCTGAGCAATATATAGACTTAAAGACGATGCCAAATAACTTTAGCAAAAATTTTGTGGCATCACTCTAATGCTATTGGAGCATTAGAGTTGATGTCACAAAATTCAAAAGCAAAAATTTGCATACAGTATAACATATTAAATTTAAAATTTTAAAACACCTGTTTTACAACAATGCAAAAACCAGTTTGAACCGGTTTGCGGACAGAGAGAGATAGTGGGAGAGATTAACAATAAGTATTTATAGCTTTATTAATTAGGTTTCCAATACAGAGTATTTAGTGTATAATTTACTCTATTGCCCTCTACATTTAAACTTTATAATTATTTAGTACCCTCCCTTTTTGCTGAAGTTATTTGGCATCGTCTTTAAGTTGGAACTTTCTAAATGGTTTCTAAACTTTAGATTTATTTGCAGTATGCTTATGTTCTTGATCATGTTTTTTTTGTTCCATATTATCCTTATTAAGGAATTATCACCTAAATCAATGATATTGAATCGCTAATTCTTCTGAGAGTTTAAAATGAACTTCAATTTATCCACAAATATTAAATTTTTAATTATCGGGTTACTTTGAAGTCAACTATGCTTAAGGAATGGCATATTGAAAAGCTAACAGATTTTTGATAAAGAGAAGCGCTCTAAAATTTATTTTTCTGAGGCCAGATGAGCATACTTAGATCATCAAATTTAAGATTCCACTTTTAGAGTTTTAAAAGTTTTGAGATTAAAAACGAATCGAAACCAAAAGACCTGAAGCTTAAAGTCTAGAGATGAGTTGCATTTTTTAATATCGGAAGAATAATAAAAAATATTTAAACGACAATTTTACCAATTTTAGCCAAGTATTATAACTTAGCCGTTTAGAAATTTCCCACTTTACACTACTATACTCTACTGTTATCACTCTACCTCTCTGACAGCTAACGGTAATTTTACTGTTTAAACATGATTTCTTAAATTTAAAATTTACAAAGAAAAATAAAACACATTATAATAATAAAAAATTTAAAAACAAAAATCAAAGCATTGAACAATATTAATAAAGAAAATATTTTTAATGGGTCACAATTAGGCGTTGGCCTCAATTGTTTCCAATAGTGAGAGTAAGATATGTTAAAAATCCTTTATGGAAATTAAATTTATTTTTATTTTACTAAATATTTTGATTATTATCGAAATTAAATATTTTTATGATAAAACTTTAAACTAATAAATAATTTAATCATAAAGAAAAATGAAATCATAATTTTTGTTTACAACAAATTTTTAAATTATGTTTTTATTACGTTACATTGTTTTAACAAATCACAAATACTTATTAAACAAATATGAGCATACGACTGATTCGTTAACCTTATTTCAAATCCAAATGGAAGCATTATAATTTTTTTATATTAGTCGATTAGTTTGTATCCAAGTGTTTGTTAGGTTTTTTAATAGCTTTGCATTGTAAATCCAGTACAACGCGCCAGAGTACGAATCATTTCACTCAGTTTATTCATATATCCAGTTTTTACCGAAATGTTTAAAGCCTGGACCCAGTTTAACATTCTAGCTTGAATCCAAGAATCAAATTTAAAATACCATAATTTTGTTTGTGACAAATGATCGAAAATACAAATGAAAATAAGCTTACCTACATATATATTTTGCAAACACATAATCTCCAAGCGTGCTATAATTAAGTAGACCTTTATTTAAAAACTATTATATTTTTATAATACTTTAAACTGAAAATAAAGTTTAACTTTTATATTTGAATATAATAACAAGAAAAAGCGGAATTATTACATAAAATCAAAAAATTCCGATAATTCCGTTAATAGCAAAAGATTTATTTCTATAAAAAGTACATTTCTTTTCCATGTGCAACCAAAATTAAAGAAAAATTTGTTTAATTTAGAATTACTATTTTATTTTAAATTAAATCAATTCTGTAAAGCAGGGAAAATTAAATACGTTATAATTTGAGCCTAATTAATGTAAAATTGAGTTAAATGTTCGCTTTTAATGGATAATAATGGAAGCGATACATAACAAAAATCGATACGATAATTTGCTAAAGTAAATTATTGCAATTGAAAATATTAGACTTTTTGAAACTCTTAATACGAAGCATACCAAAACTGGGCTGAACTTCAGCTCTCAGGCATTTCCAATTACAAAACGAACATTTCAAGGTACTTTAAATTAAAAATTAAGTAACAATAAAGATAACGGAGAGAAAAATACAGATAACACAAAGAGTAAATAATTTAAAAATAAGATTTGACGTCACTAATCTCTTTGGGAAAATTAATATCCACTTTTTGACATTTCATTTAAGGTAAAATCTAAATTTCAATTTAGATTAGATTTAAAATCTCGAGTAAAATCATTAAATATAATAAAATTTATATAACATTAAATAGTTTTCATAAAAATGAGTTTTATTTTTTAATTCTTTTATGAATAAGTTAAACTTCCAATTACAAAAAAGTTTGCCGTAAATTTATTTACTTTTTAAAAAATTCTAATAAATGTTTTCAAAAAAACGTTAACTATACGGTAATTATAACGGAGACATAGTCTCTTTTTAATTGTAAATTTGAAAACAAAACACAATCTCAAATTTCTTCAACATGTATAGAAAGTGTAATTCTTAGCAATTTAACATATATAGCATATATATATTTATCATATAAATTTATGAATTTAAAAAACACAAAGAATATTAAATTTAATAAAGTTAATAAGATATGATTTTAAAAACAACATCATTATTGAGGTAGAAATTTAAGTGAAAATAAGTGACAACCGAATATGCGTTTAAGTAATTAGTTATCAAATAAAGTAAAATTAGTTAAAACAATAAAGCAAATCGCAGTTTTCTGCATACCATATACGGTACATGTTTGTCGAAAATTTTCCAATAAAAAAATATTACACTTTTTATGCGTTTATAATTACACACTTTAATCGTCAAACTTTTGCATAGAAAATTTTAAAACACTGTTGATAAGGCACTAAAGTTTTCCCAATAAATTCAAAATGGATCCCAAAAAATAAATAATCAATTGATAAATTACTAATTAAAGTTTTATATCGCTTTAAAAACGATTTAAAAATCAGTGTTGACCATCATTACCGGCAATCTGTTCGATAGTGGCATATATTTTTCCGTCACATAAAGGCAACAATTGGTTGTCGTCACTGATGTTTTCGTTGACAAACTCGTGGTCCAAATGGTTTCGTTCGCTGGCGTCACATAAACGCTTAAAAAAGTACTGCCAGTGACCCTTCTTTGCTGGTATCAGTTGCTTAAACTTTCCGAGTGTAATATTTCTATCTTTAATGTTAAGTTTGTACGGATATTCTTCAGTGGCGTACTTAAATATCACTGGTATTAACGGCACATAAGAATCGGCGAAATAATTATTAGATTGAGAAGAATTGGTAACAGTGTGCGTAACCGACTGAGACTGCATGTGTTTCGATAATGATGACCCACTGTTCTCGTAAGCTCTTAATTTGGGTGGCGATACGAAACCAAAATTGTGTTCAGGCGTATCGTTTGGAGTTTCACTAAAAACTTGCTCAAAATGTCGGTCAAGAATAGACTGATCGCTTTCTTCAGTGGCACTGAAATCCAGTCGTTCTCTTATCACAACATCGCGCACAGATTGTTTCGATTTATTATTATTATTATTATTTATGTTAATGTTGTTGCTGTTATTATTAATATTGGAATTAGAATTAATCATTTTCGAGCTGTTAATTACATTATTGGCAGTAGTAATAATGGGACAATTCGTGTTACTATTGGCCTCGTCGATCGATGACGCCATAACTTCAAGGATATTTCTCATGGCTTTAGTATTCTTTTCTTGACCCTGTTGTTGTCTGTCCAGTTCAGTCAATTTTTCAATTAAAAGATTAGCAAATTTGTGCGGAGAATTATGAAGATTTTTGGCATAGTCGGGAATTGTTGACCGCTGCTTATGAGGATAGAGCGCATTATTGGCATTGGAAGAAGAATTGGCTCTGGCATTATCTTTCATAAAAGCATTAGTTTGATGTATTTGCTTCTTTGAGAGCTGCAACTGAAATAAACCGTTATCATTATTATCAGCGATGCACGACATTGACTCATTGGTCGACTGAGAGGACAGCGATTGAAGTTCACTATCTTGAGCTGATGTCGGCAGATATGAACTATACTTTACGTGATAAGGGTTGGGTGGATAAGCCATCGATTTCGATCGAAGGTATGACTGATGCGATTGGTTTATATTACTCATATTTCCGATATTATTTATATAAATCCCATTACTTAAGTAAGTGTTCGGATATGATTCTGTGGTCAAACGCGGCGATAAATTTTTTGATGTATTCAATGATGCGGTTTTTATTGATGAAAATAAATGGTTCAGATTAGGATTGGTAGGAATTTCTTTGTTTATCGCTTTCACAACACTATTATGTCTTTGAAGCTGCGAATGAGATTTATTCAATGAGTGAGACGTTTGCAGTTCTGAATCTTCATGAAGTGTTGGCAATACATCTAAATATTGATTTCGGTTCAAATTAACATTCATATCGCGCGAAGACGAGCCAAATGAATCGATTGGCGAAACTGTGGAATAGTCGTAACAATCTCTGCCGCCAACAGCACCCAAACAAGCGCTTTGAGTTTGTTGAAGACAACTGATATATATTTCTGATGCCAAGAAATTTTGATATATCGAACCACTCAACATATTTTCAACTTCTTTCTGCGCGTCGTTAAAGATATTCTTATCATATCGTTTCTCGGTTTCACACGAACTTGATTTCAACGTATTTACCAAATAGTTTTTCACTTTTTCCGATAACTTAATTATTGATGATTTAAGTATGTATTTTTTAAATATTATATTAATTAACTTTTTGTTGTCTTCCGTTTTGATGTCCTCTCTTTTTTTGAGACCTTCACACGCAAACCAAAAGTCAAGCAAATCGCTGACACCTTCGCTAATCAGGTAACCCTTAAACATTTCAACGCCGTCGGTATCTTCGATAAGATAACTGAATTGTTGAGCCCATCGCAAGTGAGGAGGAGTGTCGTACTCAACGAAATCAGTAATCGGTGTTAACGAAGCCGAACCAACAGGCGTTCGATCAGATAACTGATCGTTCATTACCATTAATCGATTATTGTTATTGTTATTGTTATTATTGGTCTCATTTGTAGAGATTTGTCGATTAACTGCGGATGAGGTGGACGTAGAGCTTGCTGTTGTGGACGTACACGTCAAAGATGTTATCCCATAATTGTTGATTCTCGTATTCTTTGAGCAATTTAATGATGGCTTATGATTCGGTTTACAATGAAACTCAGATTTTGATTCTAAAAAATTAGTTATATTTATTGAGTTTTGCTAAATTTATGGGAATTGTTATAAAACAAAGCAATACCTTTACCGACACGCGCTCTATTCACTCCATATTTTGTGGTGTTATGAATATTATTATTATTATTATTATTGTTATTGATATTCGATACAGCTTTAGCGATATTGTTGTTTAATAGAGTGGCGGACATATTATTAATGGTGTTATTTCCAATTCTTTGATTTCGTTCCATAACGCATATAATAGATCTATATATTCATAGATTCATATCCACATCTCCAACCATTAATTACAAAATAAATATAATATTAATTGATAACAACAAATAAGTTAACAATTTCAACGCATAATCATTATTAAATATGTAATAAATGTTGAAATATTCAAATAACGATAACAATCAATAATTAATGATGAATATACGGCAATATAGATTATTATAATATTACGGTAGACTATGTTATTATCCTATTATTACACAGTTTTGTTATTTCATATAAAGTTACGCTTAGTCTATACTGTATTGTTTGTCAGCCATTCATTCATTCATTCATTCATTTCTGGTTTAACTGTATTGACGTCACTTCACTCTAGATGTCACTAGTTTTCAGTGGATTTTTCGAACCAAATTTGAAATTCGATTTAATTCGGTAATTGGCATTTAATTCCGTATTGGATATCAATATCATATGATTGACACCATGGATTCAAATGATTGTTCGACTACTGATGACAAATACTATTATGTAAGTATACGCATACGCATATAAATATATATATATACGATATATATAAATACGGTATAAACTAATCCATATCTACGTATATTGATATTGATATCGATAGTCAATACAAATCACAGAATCGCTCATAACAAACAGTTCAACTATGAATGGTGTGAATGGTATTGAGAGGCAAACTGAGTGTAAGTGTGAATGCGATGAAAATGATTCAGTGCTGTGTTCAGCGATTGGAGGCAATGGAGACATGGCTGGTATGGGTTATGGACCTGTTATCGATAACCATAACCATCAAATGGTGGTTCACTGCGCATCTCAACCATCATATAAGCCATCATTCAATTCCAGACAAATGCATAATCAAAAGGAAAGAATGAGACGCTCGAGAATGAAGAGTTCGTGCGAAGCGTTGCGAACAATGGTTCCCGGAGTTAATGATAAGACCGACAAAGCAACTGTTTTGGAGCAAACTGTCAACTTTTTGGTACATTTGTCCAGTTGTTCGGGCGTTAACTGCACTGTAAGTGTTAACTGTTAACCATTAATCATTTATTAATTAATTCATTTATCGTAATTAGGACTATATTCCCGAAATTCCTCCATCATTATCGTCTAAATCGATGCAATGCTATCAACAATACGTGCCATCAAAACCAATCATCGATTATGGCCAACAAATGGAACACCACTTGAAACTCATGGAAAATGATGAAAATGATGGTACGCTTATGAATGGTGAGAGCCGTTACCAAATGAAGATCATTGATTGTGGTGATTGTGGCCAAACAATCATCAACCAAAGTACTGCACGTCTAGTAACTACTAATGACGGAAAACAGTTTATGGTCATTGACACCAATGACAACAATGACAACAATGACCAAAGCATTATACATACTACTTAACATTTAACTAAATTATACTTAACATTTTACTTATTTATTAGTTTATACAGTATAGTATATACGGTGATATTTTTAAAATTTTATTATTTTATATGTTATTTGAAATTTTTTATAGATTTTAATTAAAATTAATTTTAAGTTAGAATTTGTTCAATTCAAATACGTTAAGCCCATTAGATATAGTAAGGTATATGGTACCATACTGTAAATGTTGATTTTTGGTTGTTTGTGTGTATTTTTAATTTAAATATTTCCAGCGTAACATAATCGCGAGCGAGTAAAGAAAAATCATTCATTTTTATTCTAAGCTTCAAATTTAATAAACAGAAACAATACTTTTTCGGAATAAAAACTAATGAATAGCGGATGGATTATCAAAAATACGGATAAACTTGGATAAAATGGTGGATGAAAAAATTTATCAATTAAAAAATTAATTCTAATTTTTCAATCACATCTAACTTAAAATAATTATCGAATTTTCATTTAAAAATATCGGTATTTGAAATCTATTTTTAAAAAATCATTTTATTCTAGTTGTAAAAAACTCGGAATTATGAGATTAAAAAATATGTGAGTTTCCGCTAAATTAAAAACATAGGATAAGAAAAAATGAAACCCGAAAAAGTATGATCTCTGTTACTAACTATAAAATCATAGCAATGTAATGTGATATAAACGATAATTATTTAGTCCACGACACTTTAGGAATGTCGTAATGTTCGGTTAAACTTTCTAAATGTCTGTTAAACTCTTCAACTCTTTGTTTATGAGATTTCGATGCTTTAGCCAATACACGGGAAAATTGTCGCTTCTCTTGTTGTGATACAAACTTCTTCTCCGCTGAAGTCATCCAAACATCTTGAAATGAAGTGGAAGATGTGGCAGATGTTGTCTCATTAATGTTGTCGTTGTAATCATTAGTTTGTACAGAACTCACTGTTTTCTCGTTATTATTAGCCGATAATTTGGATATATTGTTTAAGTTTTTCAACATCTTTTGTTTAGATTTTTTTGACTTGTTTTTCTTGGAAACGATGGAATCAGCACTTTTCAGTTTCAAACTACTGCGCGACACAATATCGTATTCAGACATAATTATCCGTAATGTTATATATAATGTTTGGTTGAATAATACTTAAATATGGAATATGCTGCGCACTGCGCACACTCACCATAACAACAACAAATACAGTTCCATTTAGACTATGAAACCGTGAAAATTAGTTCCGGATGCTAATATAAGCCCGACAGGCTTGAGCCTGTGCGCGAAAAAACAGACATTTTAAATTTTTCCAGAGCTAGAGCTTGAACATGCTGAGCTTAAGCTCAATACTGGAAAAATTGAGCTAAGCTTCAAAAATAAAATGTGCATCTGAGCTTGAGCTTACTTATTTTTGAATGGACTTGAGTTTGGCTGTGAGCTTAAATGATACAAAATTTTTTTAAAAATCACTATCTTTATAGTGAAATCTAACTTACTTTAACTCAAAAATTCCAAATAAGCTTAAGTTTTTTATAGTTTTTCAAAAACAAAAATATTTAATCGATGAATGTGATAATAATACAGAATTTGAAACATTTTATGGTATTGTTTATCTTTATTAATTAATAACATAAGCTCAAGAAGCTCGTTGGCTAAAACTTATGCTTACAAATCTAAGCTCAAAAAATGGTGAGCTTCTAGCTTTCGTATAACATAAAATCTTTTATTTGAGCTTTTCGTTGAGCTTGAGCTGACTTAAGCTAGCTTGCCTGTGCTTGAGCTTTCTCTCATCATTACTTATAGCACTTATGAAATGATATGCAATAATTATTTAGCAGTTAAAAGTTTAACATTTCAGTTTTGGTTACTTTATACAGTTTCAACGAAATTTTTTCGGGCTTTTATATTTTGAAAA
>JAQIXJ010004239.1:0-11175 GCA_034700185.1 Phthiracarus laevigatus | reverse complement strand
TTTGAGCCAAACTTTGGACTATGTTCATATAAGCGTAAATACTTTATGAATTGTAAAAATGGTTAACACAGTAACTGAAAACTGTTTAAATAATCACAAAATTTTAGTTAAATACTATCTGAACGACACTAATCTATTTTAAATAATTTTCGTTTCATATCATAAAATGATGACGCTTTAATCTTATCGTATGGATATTAGTTTTATCACTGTTTCATTTAAGTGATTATAATGTAATGAAGATTATCAAAAACTTTAGTTTGGTAAACGAAATCATAACGAGTGTGAACGTTATTATTTAATTGATCCCCTAATGAAAACACGTGCAACAAATTAGGGATTAAAATGTTTAAAAGGTGCATCTCTACTGTACAAATTTATTTGAATAATTAATAGTTGATTACAGTCTGTAAGAGTAAGAGTATATACAGTATTTTAACAGTGGATTAAAGTAACGTTTAATAAACGTAACGCAATAGTCACTCGTATAGTAGAGTATCTGGTAATTCAGTGAATTGTTATTTTCTAATCGTCAAATCAATAATGTAAGTTTATGTTTATATGCTATTTATTATAAGATTAATTTAATGTGATTATGTTAGGCCTTCAGGAACGTGTGCCACAATAGTTAAAGTAAAGCCCATAACTCTGGAAGACTACGCCAATCAACAGTTATCGTCGGACACCGATGACTACGATACAGATGACACCGATTACAGCCATTACAGCGATTCACTATCTGATTGGACAGAAGATGAACAAACAACTGACATGGATTCCGATCACGAAACTGAAGATAATTGCAAAACAATTGAACTTATATTAAGTCCAATCGACAATAATATTGAAATTAGCGCTCAAACCGATTCAAATCAAGATGAGGTACATTCAAATCACTCATTACAATATACTAATAAAAATGAGTGTTATTCTCGTGATAATTCATTGAAAGTGGAGATCAACGCGTGTCAGTGTCAGACGTGTATTGATAAAACGGCGTTAACTCCACTACAGCTATACGACCATTACTTCATGCATAGCCATCATAGCAATCATACAAATTGGACGCAAAACCATTTCACTGATGATTTTGGTTATAGTGGACATCTGCCATATCATTAATCATAATCATTAACTATATATCTAATGTTTTCTAATACTCAATAATCAATTAAAATTAAAAATTAGAATAAAACGTTACCTAATTAAAAAATAATTAAAAAATAATTAAAAAATCGTAAATTAAAAATAATTGAGCTCAGTATTTAAATGACATTAACTGTGATTTATTGTAATTTTTTATTTAAACAATGTTATTTTTGTGAACCTTAAATTCAGTAAACTTAGACATAAATGAATACATTTTTGTTTGTTGAATCTCAAGAACCGACTTCTAGACATATAAATGGTTTTGGTTACGGGTATGTATGCTACACACCAACTTTTCGCAACAATAGAAAGTAATCTAAAGCTAATTAAATATTTCCGCGACTCATTTCGGGAAAATGTAGCGCTTTATGGTGTTAATTCGATAGCCTGAGAAAATTGTATCATTTCTGGAATTCAAATTTTTGTGATTACAAATAATCCAATAAAATTTATTCGATGAACTCTTAAACAAAAAGTGATGCACAGAAGTAAAAAGTTAAAGAAATTTCTAAACTGAATCTTAACTCTTAATTTTTTTCACCATAACCTTAACCGGTAGAAATTTTTTGTTAACTCAATTTATGCCGCGAACTTTTAAAATGCATTTATATTTCAAATATGAGTTTTAACACATACTAGTAAAAATATATATCTATTAAAATTTACAAAATAGAAAATTTTTATGTAATTCTGATATTCTATTAACTTTGAAAAGAAAATTATTTTTCTAATTTACTTTATTTTATATAAAATTCATGAAAACTCATATAAAAAATTAAAATGAGTTAACCGATTAACCTTAACTAATTTCTTAATTCTTAACTTTAACCGGTTAAATGTGCATCTCTACAAACAAAGCGCCACTTGTCTGAATCAGTCCGATTGTAAAAAATTTTTTTTAGACGAACGCCTTTTCGTAATGTTCCTAATCTGTAGACTATTACACTATTGTAGAGCTTGTTTAGTCTAAATTTAGTCAAGTAACTGTAAAAGTCTGATCTTGTAATTGACCAGATTTGGACACTAATTTTTTAGACACTTTAAAAAGTATTAACTATATTAGATAATTGATGACATACAAAAAAAATTTTTTAACGATGTATCCAAACAAACGGAAATTTTGAATTTTTTGAATTTACAAGTTTTTAATTGTGCGTTAAATAAACGAAAATGTTTATGAAATATGTAAATATATTAATGAATTATAAATATACTGCATGATCGAACTTTAGTTTTTGATACTTATACCCATATCGTTATAATGACATATAGTTATACCGAACTTATCAAAATAAAATTTAAAAAAATGATAACATAAATATTTTCTTAATAGAAGGCGATGCCAGAAATGTGTGAAATTATGGAATACAGATGTTTTCGCTTTAAAATTTCTCTCTTAAGACAAAATGAATTATAATTTTTTCTATATAATAAGTGTTGTCTGTTCGCCCACACTGTTGCGAATTACACGTAGGCATAGACACACACACACACATACAGACTATCTCTTCAAAGAGGGACTTTCGTCCTTTTACTCTGAAATAATAAACTATTTTGCCATATATTAGCAAAAATGTTTAAATAAACGAAACGAGTGAGAGTAACAAAAATCGTTTTAACAGTAACAACAACAACACTATTGAATATATTTTGATTTTTCGATAATTAATGTTGAGGATCGGTGTTTAGCAATTGGAATTCACGACGAATAGATTTTGTTGCTTACATAACACATAAAAACTGGAGTATAATGAATGCAAAATATCGCAACGGTTGCCAAAAGTAAGGCCAAAGTGTTTTATGCTCAAGAATTGGGGAAATTAGGACTTTGGTTTAACAACAGTTATATTTCACTATCTATAGTTAATGGCAAATTTGGGTTTCGCTATAGAAAGCATTTTTGGAAAACAAAAAACTTGGCAAAAGCTTATTATTTTATATATACGAAAAAAATTCTAACTAATGAAGCGCTATTAAAATGTTAATACAATAAAGGCGTAAATGACTGCGAATATGAGCTAATCTTTTTTTAATTTTAATGTTTTCTCGTTAGAAATTTTATTTACAACTTAACTCCTCCGCCTAATCTCACATTTAACTATTTATTAGGCATATTTTTAGAAAAACATTTTTTTGGAAATTTTTAGCTTTACAAAAAAGATTTTTTAAAATTTTAAATAAAATATATTAATAAATTGTTCACAAAACTTAATAACCACATTAGATGATGAAGTATAAAATTAGATATTAATAAAAATTAATATGGTATTGATAATTAATAAATATAAAAATAAATCATGAGTTAAGAATATTCTCAGTTACAAATATTTGGAAATAATACTGTTTATGTAGCGCACATCTTTAAATCTTTAACCTTTGGAGTTCAATAGAAAGTTCCAGGAAATGATTCAGTAGGTGGTACATTCGAGAATTTTAATTATCACGTAAATAAAAATAAATAATTTCTTAAATAGTTTATTAATTGTGGCTAAATATAAGATCATTTATTGTGTCATTTAAGAATGAAATTTCATAATATAAGAAAATAATCCTTTTTATATTTGTTATCGCTCTTTACTTGTTTTTAGTTAATCGCATGCAATAAAATCTATTGTAATCTAATATATTATGCTAATGTAGATTAAAATATATTCGTTTACATTCTAGTATAAAATAAAATACTCTCATTATTTTCAAAAATGTGCTTATAATATGGTTATATAATTGGTAAGTATGAATGATTGATTATAATTACAGCTACAAAAAGATGGTAACCAATACTGGGTATTAGTAACGTTTTTTGGAAATAATCTTTTTAAAAAAATTAACGAGAGCAACAAGAAATTTGATTATAGAGAAAAAATATGTTTTTTTGTAACTTAATTTTTGAATAATTTTAAAATATGTTTAACTTTTATATTTGAATTTATAATAATTAAATTCTTAAATGTGTATATTGTCGCTCGCTTCCTTTGTTCGTTCCCAACCATTATTTTATATTATTTTTATAGAAAGTTCTGTTATTTAAGTTATAATATGTATAAAACGGAATATGCTACTATATTCCACTATATTTTTGGATGATTAATTTATGTTTAAAATATATTTAAAAATTCAGTTAAAACGGAATACTCGACGGAAAAAGAAATATTCCTCTCTATTATACATCTGAGATATATTTTAAACTTTAGTAAAATAGGCATATGCTACAGTGTTTGTTATATAGCAGCAGATGCCACAGAAATATATTAAATAAGATTAATACCGCTAAAACGGCATATGTCACTGGTATTTTGGACTTTTTTGCCCGAGTTTTGGACATTTAACCAGAATATTAACAATTTTGAACTGATTTTTGACTATTATAATCCAAAGTTTGCCCAATTTGACCCTGAAAATCCCTTAATTTTACTAATAGCGGCACATGCTACGGACATTTTTAAATATTTTTTTTGTCTATTTTGACCCTATTTTTACCTACATTTCAACTATTTATGACATGAATTTGGCCATTTTGTCACTTAAAATCCCTTAACTAATTTAAGAAGTTGGCGAAATCCCATTATTAATATAAAAAACAAAATCCCTTCATTACTATAACAAGTGCAATGACAAAGCGTCACTATGACAAAATACCCAAATCCAAATACCTGCTTCTGGAGAAGTCAAATAAAACAGAGATTTTTTAAATTAAAGAAGTAAAATTAAAATAATTCAACAATTCAGACTTTACACGAAAACTTTGAGATACAAAGATAATATGAATTGAAGAAGTACTCATTAAGAGCATTTTGAAGTGCTTTTAAGTGCAAAAATTAGTGTGCATAAGAGTATCCCTTAAAACCTAACTTAAATTTTTTATTGGTTTATGGTTGAATTGCTAAACTATTTGAATAGCGAGAATCAGCTTTCATATTTTTAATTCAACTTTTTAGTTATATGCAGTAAACGGGAATATTATAAGTTACGGTGTATAAAATAATAACTAGGGTTTCGAAAATCGTTTGAAAAAACGGTGCAAAATCGTTTATTAATCGTTAGAAAAAATTGATCAAATCGTTAGAAATAATTATTGATTTAACTCCAAAAATTTTCAAAAAGTGTAGGTCCTTCAAAAACTAAAAGCTTTGTGGCTTAAAATTTTTCGAAATTTTTTTATCTGACAGCAAAATTGTTTGAATATGTTTGTTCATCCGTCTGTCTGTCTGTCCGTCCTTACATCCGTCTGTATATCTGTCCGTCTGTCTGCACTCTTATGTTAATTAAGGGATTTTGATCTTTACTCTAATAAAGGGATTTTACAAATTTCTTATGTTAATTAAGGGATTTAAAGCGATTTCTTATGTTAATAAAGGGATTTTAAGGTTAAAAAGGACAAAAAATAAGGTGAAAAATACCAAAAATATGCTAAAAACTGGCATTAAAGGGGTCAAAAATGGTCAAAATTCAGGAAAAATAAGCGAAATTACACAAAAAAGTCAAAACTTTGGTTAAAAAGTGAGTGGCATATGCGCTTTTCGCTTAAAAATAGTGCCTATATGGCTTAAAATAGCAAAAAAAAAAGACCAAAAAACTGGCCAAAATAGGCAAATTTAGGAAAAAATGACCAATATTAAGAATAAAATTTAATTAAAAAGTGAGTGGCATATGCCATAAAAATAGTGATTTACAGTCTCAAAATGGTCTCAAAATCTAGACAAAATAGGGGAAATTAGGCAAAAATGTCAAAACACATCTTAAATATTAGTGGCATAGGCCGCTAATAAGCGATAATAATGTGATTTTATCTGCTTTTAACATAATGTTTAACTTATTACAGAAAAAATAATATAAAATAATGGTTGGGAGCGAATGAAAAAGCGAGCGACCATAAACTAACTAAAATTTAAATAGCAGTCAGATATTATGACTGTATTGATCTTGTTTTATAAATATTTATACAGTGAGATACAGGAAAATAAGACCCCACTTAAAACCTATCGGATTTAATCGACAATTTTTCTGATTTTACCAATAATTTTTACCAATTTAAAAAAATTGAATTCGTTACAAATTAATAAAATCGTTAGTTATTTTTCAAACCGTTAGAATCGTTAATTAAAATTAAACATTTTTTGAATTATTTAAGTTAAAAAACAACTTTAGTATAATTACCAATATGTTTTAGAATGGTTTAAGCAAATCGTTAATTAACAATTTTCGAAGCCCTAATAATAACTTAGTATAATTTTTAGACAAATAGTTGAAACAACAATAAAACCTTCTGCATAACATTATTTATACACGATTGTATTTAATATCCACAATCGTATCCGAGTATATAATTAATAGCTTTAAAACGAATTTTACAACTAGTTTTCTTTACAAATTACAATAGATTTGTTTATTTCAAAAATTGCTGATATTTCACGATTATGGATAATCGAAATTTTAATATTACGAGGAAAACCTACGTAAAAGAGTAGTCGGGAATCTTTTTCTTATTTTGATATATTTAGACATTTGAGTATAGGAAATAATATCGCAATACAAATTCTTGAACCAATAATCGCAAATAATTTTCATTACGCAACAAAATTCCATCAAAGTAATCACTTTTTCGCATGCCATATAAAACAATTTGATGATATAAGCAGATTGTTAAAAAATCATTTTAAAAAAGTTTAAAAAACGAATTAGAATTTTTCACAATTCTGTTAGAATGTTATCTCATACAAAAAAAATTAAAAGTTATTTGTTAATGTAAAATTTTTAGAACAGATCAAACGGATATATATTTCCATTATTATTTAATAAAACAAATAACTTATAATAAGTTGGATTTTATAGGTACACATTCATAAAATTTTCTGTTATCCAGAATAAAACTAAAAATAACACTTTCTAAAAACGAATAATAAAATCCTTTATTCTAATATTAATATGAGTCTAAACAATAAAATGTTACACAATTACAAACTAAATAATAAAGTTGTTTCAAGATAAATAAACTCACGAGTCAGATTGGTTGCAAAACGGTTCAAACTTATGGTATATTAAACTAGTTCAACCATTTTAACATTGCTTAAAGATAGTTTAAATATTTTGCTCGATTAATATTCTTTTAAAGCACAAATGAATATTAAACCAACATAAAAATATAGGTGGATGCAAAAACATAAATTCCATCATTATTTAATTGATGAGAAATTTTGTCATTTAACAAAATTAAAAATATACAATTAAGTGTAAGTAAATTACAAATAGGTAAAGTTTCGTGCATTATGCTACTATAATCTGGCATAAATTGAAATTTAATGTTACTGAAAATTTTATAATTATGTAAAAACAAAATAAATAATATTAGATAAAACTTAATCCAATTTAAAGATTCTGGAATTTTACAAACAAACTTAAGTGTACATAAAATTAAAGTGTATATGCTCTCTGGAATAGTATTTTTGGGTAAAAAGTAGTATATTAAAATTTGAAAGTTCGAAAGGAGTATATTAAAATAAAATAAACCCTAGTATTCAATTCCTAGCTTAGTAAAATAACCTAGTCTAAAATTAATATCCATCAAAATTCTCAATTGTTTTAAGCTTTATTGTAATAAATAGTTATCACAATCAACAATTCATTTGTTTGATAGGTTAAAAATATTATTTTCTTTGATATTAAAATGAAACCTAAAATTCAAATTTAATCATACTAAAGCTATTCACAATCACTTAATTTATGTTATAGTTCAAAAGACAAAGTTTGCATGTTTTAATATTAAAATTCTTTAACTATATTATAAGCTATGTCAAATATGTGGTATTGTTTAAGGGTTATCTTAAAAATTGCAATTCAATTTAGAATAACTATTTTAGAAAAAATACAAAAAGAATTTTTGAGCTCCCAAAGGTTAAAAACAATTTAATAAACCTATAAACATCGTAAAATAAACAGTATTTTTATAAATCATTTTTAAAAGTTTTTGTATTGAAATACCATTTTTGCAGAAAAGCGTAAACATACCCAATAAAAGGATAATTAGGATTTATAAAACTTAAAATAATATAAATTATAATTTACAGTATAATGAGAGCTTAGTTGTATAATGAAATAGGAAAGCAAATAGTTATATAAAATCAATTAGATTTAAACTATATCAATTAAAATTATCTTAATTTCTACAATATCAGTGGATATTTTAATATATCCACATTAAATCTCAAAATAAAGTATTCGTTAGTCTAATTATAGCAGAAAATCATCGCACACAATAAAAAACATACACAACTACTGAATAATCTCTTTAAATAAATTTTCCCAAGATTTAAAAATATGCGAAAAAACGGTTAGAAAATGGATTCGACTGTATATATTTCTTATATAAAGACAGTATTAAAATCGCGTTTTGGCTATCATATACAGTACAGCTAAACTTTTCGACATTTGAAAGCGTGCCTAAACAGTTTCAAAAGTGCATCAATAGTTGAGGGAAGTTTTAAAAGTGCAGTAAATGTAAATACATTTTGCTGAGAGGCTGAGAATTATTGCGCAATAATGGAATGATATATACCAAACAACTCTCTCTATAAAAATAAGCTTTCATTTTATGCATTGATTCTTCATAAATGTAAAAGTATTCAAGAAATGGCTTACAGTTTTCGAGTTTGCTATTTATAACTAACATTATATGCAAACTTTACAAAATGCAGTAAAACAAAATTAAATGATGAAAAATAGTACAAAGTTATAAACGAAATTTTTATTTATTGCTCGCTATATTTATATAAAAATAAGACCCGTTTAAAGATATTATTTTTAAATACTACAATAATATAGTTTAATTATTTTTCAGTTGCGATATTTTAATAGCTCTTAAAATGAATCAAAGATTAATAATCATTTTGTTTCATATACTAAACAAAAAGATATACTAACTCATATAAATAGATGATGATAATTTCTGTATACGTTTATATAAAATTTAAATATTCATTAGGAAATAATCGCATAATACGAATAACAAAACACTTTAAAATATTGCAGTTCAAAAATATGTCACACTATCTACAAGATTTTTATATGATTTATTGAGATATATTAATAGATTTCCTAACATAGTTCTAATATTTAGATAATTATTTCAGTAACTTAAAGTTACAACACTATTCTTACTGCATTTTCATTAGTTTAGAAAATAATTTTGAAATTATTGAAAATTAAGTTTAATATTAATGAAGCTATAATAAGGAAATTAGAGACAAATCAATTAATATTTTAGTTAAGCTAATATAGAATAGACTAATAATAATTCTAATATTCAGTTGAAAACAGTTTTAGAAAAGATAATTCAAAGAATTAATGTAATTAAATCATAACTATTCAAATCGATTTATAAGTGCGACCGACTAATTAAATAAAAAAAATTTTTAAGTTTAAATAAATAAATTTGTACAATAAAAATAAAGTTCATTTATTAATTATATTATGATCAAAGGTAAAAAATTAATCAGACTAATCAAGTGGTCTAAATTGTATGGATGGAATCTTTATTTCTGCATAAGAGATAGAATCGAACCTCGAAACCGGTTTTTGAGTTTATATGTCAAATTGAAAATTTTAATAAAGTTTGAGTTTGAAAGTAAATCACTAAGATATTTGCCTTTAATCAATTTAAAGATTAAGCTTAGTATTCTGTGCTGGTATAGTCGAGGTAAATCGATAATCATTTGCCTTTATAGACTCAGCCTTATTATTAAAATTTTTTCGATGTTAAAAAGAGTTGTTAAAATAATGATTTCAAAGTTAGTAAAAATTTACCGAAAGTTTTTAAAGTAAGTTAATATTAATTTGGTTAATGTTATGCTATAAAAATAAATATAAAACTCACATATCATAAGTCCAGGAATAATCATACCAACTTGCAAATCAGGCTTATTATCGACCACATAACCTGTTCCTTGAATGCCTTCTGTTTTCACAGTTTGTACACCCTTTGCGCCTCTCTTTTCGGTAACTAACTCTCCCGAACCTGTTGTCACTTTAGTTTCCACTTTCTTTAGCTTTCGCTGAGAAAACGCAAGAATTTCGTTGAATAATCCGCTTCGATCTACGTCTTGATCCATTATTTAAATTACTTTGCTTTCTCGAGAAAAATAAATTATTTAATCAAATAAAAATGAGATTATTCGGTTCTACTACTTTGCGTTACAAACAAAATTCATATAATAATTCTAACATAACTGTATTAACAGATTTGTTTTAGTTTTTTAACATAGTTATCTAAATTAAATTAATTTTAATAAAAAACCACAGCCAATGATGATAATTAAATTGAAAGAATATATTTGAGGCGTTTACGATTTCGAAGATTATTTTAGTGCTCAAACGACTTTATTTTGCGTAGAATTCGTTTCAATTTTTTTCCGATGACGAGACACACGATTTGTTGTTTTAGTAACAGTCGGTTTCGAAATATTTTCTCTATATATTTCTATATATAAATTTTTTAAACGCCCAAACGCTGAATAATTTTAAGTGTATAATAGTTTTTAAGTCGTATAACAGTTTTTAGTTGATCGCAAACTTAGTCACACATACAGAGGAATGTATGTCACAAGTGATGGCAAATGCGCACTAACTGTAAGCAAGAACTCAATTATAGAACTTTTAAACTTTTGCTTGTTCAAACCGTGTAGTAATTCTTGCGTATGTATCGCTCAAATGTTTGCTGATTATTACGACAACGAACATCACAAACTACGATAGAAGATGAAGATCATTATTAGATACGTTTTCCAGCATTTTCAAACCAAACTACTATTTTTAACTTTAAAACATATGCCTCTACATCGAAATGCATATACATTTCCCTCTCTCTCTCTCTCTTTCTTTCTTTCTCATCACTACAACGCTGCCTCTCTTTTCCGAACATAAGAAAAACAATGCACATATTAAGATTAACAACAATTGCAAATAACAACGTATACAATTAAAAAATTAGGATTTCAGTATATTCAAGTTTCAGTGATTATTTATTTTTACGAATAG
>JAQIXJ010004238.1:0-11176 GCA_034700185.1 Phthiracarus laevigatus | reverse complement strand
ATATGAGACGAGTGTCTGGTACACCACCATTATATGAGACAGTTGAACATTATGGCGTAATTTATGGAAATTAACAAGACATTGAAGGTTTTCTTAAAATGCTGCTTCGTATCAGTTTTTGTTTTTATATTTCTTAAAATAAAATGTGTCATTTTATTTTATTTATGAAAATTAAATAAAAGTTTAATAAATATACAAGTAAAGTGTGATAAAAGCTTTTTGCAAAAAAGACACTTCCAATACAATTAGGGATTTATTGTTGAATTTTTTTCAATCTTTCAAATTCTAAAAAAAATTGGCTTAAACCTAAACCGATAAATCGTAGACGAGTGGTCACAGTTATGAGTTCCCCAATTATAAAACAACTTAATTGTAACAGTATTAAAAAACTGTTTATAATGAATTAATAAACAGATTTTGATAAAGTTTATCACTATGTATATGCATAATTTAAAAATATTCAACCCTTTTTCGATCGTCATTCTCCTTGAAAGTCCAAAATACAGATTGAAATGCTTTGAAATTTATTTCGAAATTATATCAAACTTATTATAGTTTATTCACGTATTCTGAAAAATAAAGTTTTGGGAAAACCTTGAATAAGATACTTACACTGTTAGTCTAAAGTTTATTCAAGGTTTTATCAAAAACGTTTTTTATCACATTCTCTACTTTTCACGTACATCTTTGTACAGAATAGTGGGCAAACTTGCCAGAAATATTAATTATGCTTATAAATTATAGCGACAAAATATTATATGTGATATCAATTTTGTTATTATGTTTGATTATCAAGTATGTCTACACTTTCTACGCAAAATTAAAATACTATCCTCGCGGACCAAAGCCTATACCGATTTTCGGAAACTTTTTACGTATGATTGTTAGTTTATACAAACGTGGACATATTAATTGAAAGAATCGTTATTTAGAGTTAATCACAAAACTTAACCGCCATTCGTGTCACTATTTTAAAAGCTTAGCCAATAATTATGGCGATTTGTTCACATTCTGGTTGGGTTCGAAACCAGTTGTGGTCATAAGCGGAATAAATATGGCTAAAGAGGTGTTTAATAGGGACGAGTTTTCTAACCGTTGGAGTTCGGCGTTGGAGTACCGATATCTTTCTTCGATTTTTCGCAATCAAAGGGCGTTTGCGATGATGAATATTGGCGAAGAGTACAAAGCATTGCGAAAAGTATCGTTTGAAATTTTGAGGTACAATCTGGGTCTAACAACCAATAGCTTTTCGTATTAAAATAAATAAATTTTTTTGTCAAGGAAATATTTATTGGCAAATGATTTAGCAAAATTATCCAACCAATGCGTTGATGAATCGGTAAAGTTGATTAAGATGAACGAGTTTGGCAAAGCGTTTACGCCATTTAACTATATTGATAGCATATTCATTCGCGTTGCGATTGAATCGATTTTCGGGTGTAAGTTTGAGGCCGAAGATCCCCGAATTAAACATTGCTTAGCCTATGTAGAAAGCTTTAATAATATCTTAATTAATCTATACGTAACCGAATATATTCCAACACTGAAATTCTTTTTGAGCACGAAAAAGGATATGGCTATAACGGAGAAAAATTTTGAATTGTTTGCGAAACTGTACGACGAGTTTAAGCAACAAACTCAAACTTCAACGAAAGATAGTAATAATCTAATTAATTTAATTTTCGAAGCGTGGAATAATTATCGGGTTAATAATGTAAAATATGCCCATTATTTAAATGATTCGACTATAATTGGTGCGCTAACATTTCTGTTCATTGGTATGTACTGTTTTAATAGTTCCGTATTACGATTGTTTATCAAATGTGACTAAATTTTTTGAGACATCATATTTAGCAATTATAATATTCAATTATCTTGATATGCGGATTGATTATTAAAGTTTCGATTATAATATGATTTTATATTTTTTATTTAATTTCAAGCTGGGAGTGATTCGAATCATTATACATTCTATTGGATATTACTTTTTACGGCTTATTATCCAGATATGCAGCGAAAAATGAGAGACGAAATTAACTCTACTATAGGTAAAATAAATTTTTTAATTTTTTACACAAGTTAAAAAGTTTAAAAAAATTAAATATTTATCTGTGAATAGGGCTACCAATTCTCACTGATTCTCACAGTATTACACAATTCCGAAGTTGAGGAAAATTTATAACTACCTAATAAATTGTTTCTATATATTGCCTCCCAGTCTATTCATGGATAATTTATTCAAAATTCAAGTTAAAGCCGTATTAATTTGTGAAAAAAGAAATAATTATTTGAAGGTTTGTTTTAATTATAGGCAATAAAATGCCAAACATCCAGCATAAAGAAAACTGTGATTTTGTCAACGCATTCATATGCGAAACATTGCGGTTTAGAAATTTTACGCCTTTCGCAATGGTTCACAAAACGTGTTGCGACACGCAAATCGGTACAACATTCTAAGTTATCATAATAATCAATGTCTAAATATTCTTGAATTATAATTAGACGGAATCCCGATACCAAAAGACACAGCAGTTCTACTTAATCAGAATTCAATATTGCATGATAGCAGGCATTGGGAAAATCCTCATTTATTTAATCCAAAAAGATTTCTTGATTCAGAGAATCGCTTTGAAACAAGGAAAATGCCAGCGTTTATACCATTCGGTATTGGAAAGCGTATGTGTATCGGAGACAAGTATGCTATAAATTTGTTATTTCTGGTATTAACGCGTTTATTGCAAACAACGGATGGCTATCAGTTTATTTTAGACGATAAACAGAATATAGATTTAGACGCAAAATCATACGAATTTTTCCAAATCCCTAATGCGTATAAAGTGAAATTAATTGAGGATTAAGATAATCAATTGTCTATTAGTGCATAAGTTTGTATCATTAATAAAAGAGTTTTAAAAATGTTATAATTAATATCTATTATCGCTTAAGCTAAGGCACAAGTTTTCTAAATATTGTTTTTCACTGTTTGAAGAGTATAATATTCATACTGCAGTGACTTGGAAATACGGAAATACGTCGACACACATAAAAAAGACAACAAATACATAGACGAACAGATAAAATGCAATAATCGTTAAAATATATCGAGTTCTCAAAGTCTAAAGAGACTAACTTATGAGAGATTTACTTTATTTTAAATCTTGTAGTTTTGTTAAACACCAAAGCCCAGACCTTATTCGTCGTACTCATATAAGCTCAAGCTTTTCTGATAGTCTTAATGATAAAATGTTGAGTTAATGTTAAATAGCGTTACCCAGCAGTCAGATATTGGATTTGAATCTGTCTGTCTGTGCGGATGTATCTATACCTTCTGTGGTGTAGTGGGTTAACGAATTTCCTTACTCACTTACTTTTCCATGTGACAATGACATACTATGATTCACCATTCAAAAATGCTAAGCTATAATAAATTAAGTTCTATTGGCGTAAAGTGAATTCAATTTATTTCTAATTCAATAAACTAATGAACATAAGTATTCACTTAAAAAATATTAGAATCAAAGTGAGCGCATTACTATTGTTCATTCTTGTTTTATTAAAGCAATGTTAGAAAAACAAATAATTACTATCAATCTTTATTTATTAGAATAGGCTTGTATTATGATTATTTTAATTATTATGACAAATTGTTTCTAAAAATACTAAATTAATTGAATATACCGCTATTTTTATGACTAATTCGGTTAACCTCACAATTAACGTTTAACTTTTCGTTACACAAATCAATTAAAAAGTGTAAATTCAAAGTTCAAATACTTCATTATGTTTATTAACATTATTATTGTTGTCATTGTTGTCATACATGCCACAATAGTTGACAAACTTTTTTCTTTCAACTTACGATACAATCCAATCATTGATATTAATTCACTCATATTTAATATCCATCGAGTATTTAAACTCATACGAGATAAAACACACGAATACACGCGATAAATCGAAAGCGTGCCAACAAGTTTGCAAAAACTTTTTGTTATATCATTCATAACAAGTTTTTATAGGATCACTTTAACAATCAATCAAAAGATGTCGATACTAATACTAGTTGTAGTCTTTATTCAGCTGTTGTGCATAAAAAGTTTAAGACTTTAAAGCATAACAAACTATTGATTTTCAAATAAATTAGTCTATAAAGTGTTCCCATTTTCTTTCGAGAACGAATTCTTTCAGGGTTTTGATGGAGAATTAAAAATTATTCTAATAATTTTTAAGATCCCTGTAAACTTATGTCAACGACAAACCAATTGACTAAAAGTTTCAAAACAAAATCTATTACATAAATGTTAAAAAGTTTCTTAACTCTGAACATTAACTTTTAAAATTTTTGTCCTCTAACCATAACAGTTTATTAACAATTTTAACTTAACGTGCCTGTAGATGGGACACGAACCATGCGCCACACAGATATAGGTATTTCCATATATCTGCTTCTCACAGTCAAATAAAAAAATAAATTTTCTAAAAAATTATTTGTATGTCGATTACTAATAAAATATTTCCAAAATAATCCCTTAAGTATGGAAAGGTATAGGTTATTGGTTAAAATTTCTGAAATTTATTAGTATTTTCAATGTTGTATGACAAATATAAAAATAATTCCAATTATGTTCAAAGATATTAAAAGAGTTGAGTTTAATGATTATAGAGAATGTGTTTCTTCAATTCAGTAGTTGTCAAATAACAAGCATCACAATCACTATGAGCACACTTATGGGGCAAAAGACCCAAATGGCGGCGTATATGTCTATTTAAACCAATCTTAGTTCCCAGTATTCGATCACAACCTTCCTGTTGACACATGTAAATACCATGTTGGCTATGCGTCTGTTCGTGATTTATTAAATTGCTTTGATTTTTGTACTCTTTGTCGCAGTTTCCATATCTGCACTTAAATGGTTTGCTATTTCCGTGAACAAACCGGTGCGCTCTAAGAGAAGGTTTTTGTCTAAAACATTTACCGCATTCGTCGCACTTAAAACTTCTGGAGCCTAAATGAATCAATTGGTGGCTAACAATGCGATACCTTTCGCTAAACCGTAGTCCGCATTTCGGCCAAACGCACGTTAATAACTTCGGTTTCGTACTTCCCCAACGTTTTCGTTTAATATTCTTATGCATCAATTGATGTCGCAATAAATTATAGCGATATTTGTACGTTTTGCCACACTGTGGCCATTCGCATGTGTGCCGTTCTCGGTCGGAGTGCACTAATTGGTGGCGATTCAAGCTTTTTCGGTGAATTGAGCGAAACTCGCATCCATTATATGTGCATTTATGTTCGCTATTAATACCCTTTTTAAATGGTAGTCTATTATCTCTGCGATCAATTCGGTTTAATGTTTCGAGCATTACTTTAATAGTTTGAAAGTAGTTATGTTTAAATGTTGAATTCACGTTTTTATCAATTTCTCTATTAAATCCACAAGCAGAGTCATTATTTTCGATTAAATCGTTTAAGATTTGATTAGTATTTCGAATAGTATTTCGTATTTCAATTGCTTTGCGTATCAAATTAACTTTTTCACTAATTATTGCGTTAAATTCCGAACAGCAAATTTTATGTAATGAACTTAATGAACGCATGTTCATTATTATATTTTTGTCAATAACAAATTTGGAATCAAGTGTACACTATTTTATTTATTTAAAGTTAAGTTTGGGTCGTAAATAGCATTTGTTTTGATAAATAAAGTTTTCAAGATATTTCTATATTTTCATAAAGTTAATCTGTAGGAAACTTGTCTTATCGAGTTTTATGAGTTGTTTACTTATTGATTGTTTGATTTAAACTCTAGTTATAAACATGTAAGGATTGATAACAATGTGGACTAAAGATGAGTTACTTTCATATTTACTATAAGGCAGTGGCAGTAAACGCATCGAATAATACCAAAAATTTTAACTTTTGGATTAAATGTTTTTCGATTTTTTACTGAAGAATCTTAAAAGACATCTCATCATACAGAAATCGAAAAAAATGAAGTAGGCATATACATATTATCTGCTTATGTTTTAAAATTTACATATATTTCCAATTGAGATTATTATCAAAAAGAACTTTGATATACACTTAAATAAAAAGAAATTATTTGAAATAAAAAATAAACAATAGTGGAACACACAAATTTAGTTACACTATCGGGTATAAACTTCATCAAACTTTTTAACATTGAGCTAAGGGGACAGACATCCAGACAGACATACACACATCTCGATCATATAATGGCAATTTTTCGATATGCCATAAAAATAAATTTGAATCAATTGCTTAAAATCATAAAATTATATTTGATGAATTAAAATAAAATAATATTTTTTTAACAAAAAATAATTGTTTAGGCAAAATATAAAGTGGAAAACGACTTAAAATGATCATATTTTTTGACATTATTTGTAAACTTTTTAATTATTTGAATTTATTTAATAGTTATGAATTTTTAGCTCACTTTCTGGAAAGTATAGCTTATGTATTTGACAGTGTCAGTCTGTCCGTGTGACCGCACCAACTCGACTATTTAGGACGTAATTTATATTCCATAATATTAAAATGTTAGAAAAATGTAGACTAAATATTTATGGAAGAATAAACATATTAGCTTAGATTGAAAATATAAGAAAGTGAGCTTTCTGTGATTTTTTTAGTTCACTTTTTAAATAAAAGTAGAGTTACTGTTTTTGATCATGTCTGTCGTCTGTCTGTGTGTTAGCAAAACTACTTTTACAAAAAACGAATTTCAGATTTATTTTGCAAAGTGTCCAGTGTTCTTAGATTTTTTTCAACAAATAAATAGCTAAAACGATTGCATAAGATTTCAACATTAAAAAGTGAGCTCATTATTAATGTGTCTTTCTTGTTTTTTGATACTGAATAAAATTGTTGGTTTGTCCAATTAATTGAGATAAAGGAAAGGAAGTTAAGGAAATTAAGAAATCTAGTATTTTATATAACTTATAAGAGGTGGGAAATATAATGCCAGATGAAGTGACTGTCTAGCGCCCGCTTAACTAATTATAGTTATAGTCAGCCGATCGTCGGCTGACTATTGATTACTGTTCAGGGTTTAGTACAGTGAAGTCGCAATACTTTTTCTAATTATATAGAATAATGTTCGCTCCAATTTGGCAGCAATTTTGTGTATTTTTAATTATAGTTTATTTATTATAAATACTTAATTTATTTAATTAAACTTAGTCCAGTTTGTTCGCCACACTATGTAAACTGTAAATTTTACTATAACTTTATTATCTTAATATAAATAACATATGTTTGTACTCTGGCGCATAACCATTATGCTCTGGAAATCAACCCAATATGGTTTACAATGTCACAATTAACAATTATTTGGTTATTTGAATTTACTTGAAGTTGACTCATCTTTATACAGGGTTGTATACATATAACCCGCCTTTTTGTAAATAACTTTTTTATTTTAATATCAAAATGAAAAAAACTTTTCCAGAATCTTAAAATGTTATCCATTAACCGAAATACACTTCAAGCACCAATTAAGCCACTCATCGAACCCATTTTCAATATGGTTTTAAAAAAAATTTATCGTTGTTTTTAGCAATTTTTTGTAAAAAATATTTAGTCTCGGAATTATTTTTTGAACTTATAAAATAGATAAAAGTATAATCGAGCTAAATCTATTGAGTTTGGGGGTGTTAAACAACGTTTAGCATCGTATTCTCGAAGAAACGCATCATTTTGTGTCGATGTATGATATGCTACGCCATTGGATTTACATTATTTTTATGCGATATTTTAAAGAAAAGCAAATACTACACAACAAAGAAAGGCATATTTTGGTGTAGTTTTGATGATATATACCCTTAAATCTTATATTATTTTAATAATGAGATATTTCTCTTTAATATTTTTAAAATTGTTTTAAAATAATTAAAAATCAAAAAGTTATTTACAAAAAGGCGGGTTATATGTATACAACACTGTATGTGCATTATATTTACTTTTTTCTGTTAACAATAGTTTATGTATGATTCTGACGGATTTGTGTTGATTGAGTCAGATTTATTGTACAGGTTTTGACGAGTTCTAAACTCGTCGGAAGTTCACTTCTGGAGTAAAACATATGTTTTAATTTAGTTTTATTTTAACTTACGATTATGTAGCTTTTCTTAACATTTTTTTAAATTTGAGCGAATGCTGTATAAATTAATACTATTTTTTGTGTTTCTATTAACTTAATTGTATATAATATTAGATGTAAGTAAGTGATATTGTAATTGAAATTTGTTTAATTTGTTGTTATGAAAAGTGAAACAAACTCATCGGTTAATGGCAACCATAGTTTCCCATCCCAATTACTATACTGGTTTAAACTCAGTTAATTATACTTAATCGTTTGATCGAATACACAAATATAGGTTTTAGAATTTTCTCTTTAAATGATGGGTCGAAAAAAGGAGACAGAGTACAAACGCATCTGGAATCGAAACTAACGTATGTCATTGCTCACCGGTTAATGTAAGCGCACATAGCGTTAACCCACTAAATCACATTTGGCCGGCGATAGTTAACAAAATGCAATATAATAGAATGCGTTTGACTCATTGTACGCCACTTCCACAATCGAGTGGTGAACAGGAAAAAGTGTTTATGGTAACAACAATCACAATCAACCTATTTTCAAATCTCTAGTCGAAAAATTTCTTTAAATAAAATGCTACTATATTAACATATTTATATTATGTTTATCTACTTTTTTGAATACGATTATGAATTAAACTTTATTAAATAGTAAGTTGGTGTAGGTTTATGTCATTGATTCATGATTTACATAATAATAAGCTGATTTAACCACTTAACCAATGGAATTAAAGGGTAAAATCACCCAAACGGCAATTCTCGACGCACATAACTTTTTTTTGGGTTTTAGTTATACATCAATAACATTAAATTTGCTTGATTTATCTGTAATTTTTCTCATTATAGTCGATAAAAACAAAACAATAAATAGCCATAAAGTTTAATGAAAGGATAATTTTTAACCTTACTTTTCAAGAGTTTGGTGAGCACAAAAAAAACCATTTGGGAACAGAAACTAATACTCGATTATTAAAGGAATTTAATAAAAGTTTAAATGTAAACCTAATAATCTTATGAATTATGTTAAGGAAAAACAGAGTCATTTCTGTAAACGAGAATGCAAACCAAAAACCAGTTATTCCACCAAAATTACATAAGACTTCAAGAAAAGACATTTTAACAATTTCCGTATTTGTGATAACATATGACAATTGTGGAATTATATAAATATTAATATAGTCTGTTTTGCCCGAAACTGTCTTTAAAATATTAGTGTCAAAGTGTTGAGTGTAACAAAATGGTAGCGCACAGTAGTCATCGCAAAACAATTTCATTTTTTCATAATTAGTATGATTAAGAATTCGGTTGCAAAACTTGTAGATTTTACGTTCCATATAATTTATTGCAATATTTTGCTTATCAAAATAAGAAACACAACCGAAACTGTTGTTCATATACTTACGATTGCAACGATATTTGCAAGAATACAAAGTCTTATTATCGTCACTTGAACCGATTTTATTACAATAATGCGCAGATTTTGATCGAATAAGATTTTCCATTATATTTGCGGAACAATAAAGATAGTAATCAGCGTTCAAATCAATTTGGAAACGACTAAACTTGTCTGTACTTCTAATCAATAGTAATAGAAAGTGAAGATAAGTTCGATCAATTATAAGTGTGGTATTGAGCTTAAAATGAATTTGTTTGAGATATTTCCCGATAATATGTTTGTCTAATTTCAATATCTGGTCTGTTATATTATAATGACTGTAGAAATAAGTTTGACGAAAGTTAAAATTTAAATGACTTTTACTATTGATACTTATATAATGCTGAGATATTTCAGTGCAGTCATAAGATTTACCTATTGTTGTCTCGATAGTACACGATTATATTATTGGTTTAAAACTACTGTATAACTTAATTAACGACTCGAAACCGTAATATGATAGCATTTTCAAAATGTTTATAGGTGTTTTTTCCCGTATATCTTAATAATGGAATGTGGATACAAACGTGATAAATAGCTAGCTCTGAATTTTTGCGTGAAAATTACGAATTCAATCGGTGGCAATATGTTTGCGCGAACAAACGAAATTCGCGTAATAGTGTTTGAATTTAAATATTCGTCTATATTCGTTAAGCGAGTAAAGCCTCTTACATTGGTGGAGGGCTTTCGATTCAGTACCTCGATTTAAATTGATTAAATTGAGAATTAATAAATAGTTAATGTATAGTCGTAATACAAACTCTGATACTACAAAAAATACAGCGTATTTTTTGCCAAATACGCCTCATTATCCCAGTATTAATAATACACTAATCGTTCAAAAAAATATTTTTTACAGTGGTAATACTCGAGATCCACTGTTTTTGCGTCAAACTTATATCGAAGAAGAAACAGAGTCAAATATTAAAAGCGTTTCGATTGATCAACAGATTGGTAGAACACCAATATTGTCGTTAAATTTCGAGTTAAGTAGAAAAGCAGATTTATACGACGCGTATAATAAAAATCAACGATTCCAACGAAGAGTAAGAAAGATTATAAAAAATACAGTAAATCAAAATCAGAAGAAGAAATACTTAGACTGTTAATTGAAACACAATCGTCAGATCTTTTGAAACTCAAAGAATATAGCGACGCAAAGTAGTCATCAGATTCAGACACAGAAGAAGAAATGAATACAAACGACCCAATTGCTTGGCATTCGGTACCAGCCATATTAGTACCGACACCAGTGAATACTGCGACGTCATCGGCAGCCATGAATCACTCACATTCAGCAATGAATATTCCAAATGCGTTTGATCAGTCATCACATGCTCAGCAGCAAATGGATAGAATTACTCTAATGCTTCAAAGATTGGACAACAAATGCGAGTCCATGATTACGAGTCATTCTCAATCATCGCAAATAAATAAAGATATCGTTAAAAGATTGCAAAATATAGAGCAAAATAATAAAGATTTAAAAGACGAAAACGATGCTCTAAAAGTTCAAATAAATACACTCGCAGATACGTTACAAAATAATTCGCAAAGTAATCAGAGCGCAGCAAATAATTCACAAAATCAGAGAAATGCAGCAGTTAGTGATG
>JAQIXJ010004237.1:0-11177 GCA_034700185.1 Phthiracarus laevigatus | reverse complement strand
TAGAATATCATTAAAACTAATCATTATTTACAAATTAGCATAAATGAAATATAATTATAACCAAGTTAGATAGATAACAATTTAAGTCAGAATTTCCTTTTTGCGAATAAAAAATTTTGATGTAAAATAGGGCCGGGTCGGGCTCTGAATAATTAAATTTATCGGGCTCGGGCTCAAGTCTGTCGGGCTTGGATCGGGCTCTGACCTTAAAATTTTTACAATTTCATAGTATAATACATACTTCTAAAAGTTAACTTAAGACTTTGACCCAGGACTCAAAAAGATACAGAGCCTTGTCATTTATAACTAAAGATGTTTGTGTCCTCACAATGTTTTATGAGTTCGAGTCATCATCAGGGTTCTATGATTAATTTCTAAGACCTAGAATTGAGTTATTAAATAAGATATATCATTTTAAAGTTGAAAATAGATTAAACGTTGTTTATGCATACAAATATTTTAATTCAAATAATTTGTTTTAGTTTATAGAAATAATTTAATACTATTTTATTCAAAAGACAAAGTTTAAGGTCAAAGTCCATGTTTCCCAAGTACATTGTAGTCATTATTCTGTAATTTAAGTTCATGCCCATACCTTTCCAAATATTTTAAATACTCTATTATAGACAACTATGTAAAGCCGTCCTTTTTAAAAGTATTTTGAATTTTATTTTTTGTCACACAAAATAGCGGTTATTTTCAACTGTTTCCCTGTTTCGAAAATGGAATGAAACTCATTCCAGAATGCACTCCATTTCATATACAAACCACACTTGATTTTGTTAAGGCATTATTTGGTGACGTTATTAATCTGAGGTGCAATGAGTATAATGAAGAGTCGGATAAGTGTGAACGATTGGGTGCACCGCCGAGAAAACGGAAAAATCAACGAAGATCTAAATCTTTTGTGATACCTTATATAGATTTGTTTGCAAGTTTTAAAGAAGTTTGATAATAAATGTGTTACGCAATAGGATGACCGATTGCATTGTTTTTGAGAATTTTAAAATTTTGAATAATTTCCAAGTTTAGATTAGTAGTTTATTTTAATAAATATTTTGCACGTGATTATAACGTAAAATTTATATTACGACATTCCTTACAAACAGGTGTTAAAATTTGATAAGTTTGGTTTAACAGGAAGAATATGGATAATAAATTTTTATAATAAAATATTCTAACAAAAACAAAATTTAATACAATATTATAGGGAGAAAATGATTTTAAAGTAAAAATCTATTCTATTCGTTATGTTAACATTGCTTTTAGTTAGCAATGCCACATCTGGTCCGGTTTAATGTTGCCTTTAGCACTGTTAACATACCTTTTGGGCTTCAAGCTAAGGACATACAGTTTTTGTTTCACTGTAATACTAATATGAGTTGCGTTTAGCAGTTCAAATACCTAAAATTTTTATTAACAGGTCAAGTTAGTCTTAATACCGATAATTAACGGAATAGTCTAATTTATAGTTTATAAATGATTGTAGAAAACATGTCTTTTATAAGAGTCATTTTGTTGTTACAATAATAACAATGTTTTTCATAATTTAATTTTAAAATAATGCATCCAATAGCTAAAAAAGAATGATCATTAGTAATGCGCTCACTTTGATTCTATTTCTTTATTAAATATTTCAGTATGCGCAATAGTTCTTAAATTTAGAGTATTTGTATTATTACATTGTTGCAAACAAAATTTACATCTAACTAAAAGTTAGATTAAATTGAAAAAAATTGAAAAAATCAAAAAAATCAAACATGAAAAAAATGAAAAAGACTCCTATAATTTTTTTAAAAAGCTTCCTATAATTTTTTAAAAAAGCCTCCTATAAAAAGTCTACAGACAGGTGAAATGTCAAATCCAATAGCTGACTTCTTCAAAGTGAGCTAAAAATGAGAATAGATCAAAAAATTCACATAGATTTCATAACTACATTTGATTAAAAAATATTAGAAAATTAAAAAAACAAAAATATGAAATTTTTCATTTTAAATTTTGCGTCAAAACTCAAATTCAATTAAATTAAAATATTCAGATTAATTTTTGCAACCATATTTTAATGAAATTTTTTATAAAACCGGTTATTACCGCCGATTTTATATATTTTTCATCAGTCATGACAGCCGATTTATTTTTTTATCATGACCGGTAACGATGAGCTCAACATATACAACTTTAAATTAAAATACAATACAATCTATAATTTAGATTATCGATTACTTGTAATTATTAATTTATATTCGATAATTATGATTTATTGTTTATTTGAGTTTTCACCCATATGCTAAGACTGTGCTTACACATATATTATTTTATTATTTTATGTTTGATGCAAATTCTTGGTGAAATGTGGTCTAGATTAATCAAATGTCAAATTAATTATTTTTCAAACTTTTGTTTTAAATCTTTTATTATAAGTCTTATGTGTTACCTTTTCACTAATTTTTAATATATACTTATAATATAATTATTTTAAAATCACATTTTTATTATGAAATCACATTCAAATTATAAACTTGACCCAAAAAGATATCCCAAATTGAATAAAAATTGGCACAAATTAGTTATTATTTTGAGAATAAAAATTAAGATTAAGGTGAGTGAGTCAAACATGATTTACATCTAGATAGTTATATTTTTTATTTTGAGCCTATCAATACGTATTATATGTTTTAATTTTAAATAACTCTCACAAATGTCTTATATGTTACAGATGACAGTAAATTATATCATTATTTCTAATTATAGACGTCAAAAGCATACTTAAAATTAACATATTTGGATTTGTGCAAAACGCACGCGTTATACCCGTTTATTCAAGGCAATAAAAATTTTTCATCAGATCAGATCAAGTTATTATCGCGCGACAATCTCAAAATCATGCGGTATACGTATTCATATATAGCTATTCGTAAATCAGTAAACGTCATTGAATAAATTAATTATTATAATTACGGATCATTTCAGTAATTCATTGCTTTCAATAGCTAATTTTTTTGTCTCAATACAGTAGTAGTAAAATATTTTGAAATAATAATGCAAATTAAAGATGCCAATGGTTTGGTTTATAATGGTTAAACCATGGTTTTAACCATTGGTTTATGGTTTGGTTCGGATTGGTTCTAGTTTTAAAAACCTATAATGGTTTGGTTTGGTTAAGGCTTAGAAAATAAAAACCATTATAAAACCATTAAACCATTTACTATTATTTATACACATAATTAACGTATGTAATTATTTTATTCAATGCGTTAAAAACAACACTATTGCACATTAGTTATGCAACTTTTAAAACAATAGCATTTGTTTAAGATGGCTTCATCATCAACTAATGTTGAAATTTCAACCGATAACGATATAATTTCTGTTACTGAGTGCACAAAAAATGTTGATATACCGATTAATTATGTTAAATCATTATTAAACTATAAGAAAGCTGAAGTTATAAAATATAAATGTGATCGAAATCCGAGAAGTATTGTATGGCAAACATTTGGTAATGTAAAAGTTAATCGCTTAACAGAATTAGATAAAAAAACATTTAAAATTAAAGTTAATTTGCCTGACAATGATTTTATTGTGAAAGACATTGTAGCTTGTTTTAAGTGCAAAAAATGTTATAATCACAGTAAATCACACGGCACGTCAACCCTTAAAAAACATAATTGTTTCAATGAAACTCTGAGTGCGACAACTACTGTTAAAGAATTATTTAAAAGCAAAACAATTAAAGAATCTGAAAAATTGGATTTAAATACAAAACTGTTGCATTTTATTATTAATCAGTTGCTTGCATTTAAAACTGTAGATGAAAAACCATTCAGAAATTTACTTCAATATTGTATAAATCTTGGATCATTATATGGTAAATTAAATATTGATAGCATATTATATCATCGAACAACTTTATCAGAATCATTTTTAAATTCCGAATATGAAAAATGCATACAAAAAATTAAGCAAAAAACTTGTAACTTATATGGCGTAGGCTTCACTATTGACTTATGGCAGGATAGTTTTAAAAAATTAGAATATGCGTGTCTTACCCTTCATTTTACAAACGAAAACGATGTCATTGATTCATTTGTTTTAGCATCGGATAAGTTTGAATTTGAAAAGAAAACATCTGAAAATATTATAGAATGGTTTGAAGAAAAATTAGAAATATATGACTTAAGTGGAAAAAAATATTTGGTTGTATCTGATAACGCGGCAAACATGGTTAAAGCATTTTCTCATAAAAGAATTGCTTGTATAAATCACTGCATAAATTTAGTTTTAGATTCATCAATAAAAACAATTACATCTAAAACAATAAAAAAGAAAGAAAATCCAAATTATGATGGAAATATCGATAATTTTATTAAATCATGCACCAAACTTATTGGACATTTTAAACATTCTTGTTTGCAAAATAAATTAAAAACGTCACTTAAACCAATGGTAGAAACTAGATGGAATACGTTATATTTAATGTTGTTATCGATTCAAAAAGAATATGATCTAATAATTGAAATTTTGAAAGAAAAAAAGGAATTGGATAAATATCCAATCAATAAAGAATTATTAGATAACATTGTTACACTATTGGAGCCATTTTACTTGAAAACAAAACTGTTGTCTTCATCACAATATGCCACTTTAAATTTGGTTGTCCCTTCACTATTGTCATTGAAAAATATAATTGCAATTAAAGAAACTGATACAAATGAAATTATTTGTTTAAAAACACAACTGAAAAATAATATTGAAATTAAAATTGATACAAGAATAACTGATTGGCATTATTTAGCATTTATCTTGGATCCGAGATTTAAAAATTCTGATAAAATTACTAAAGAAAATAGAATTGCAGCTATAGAATTACTTAACAATCTTTTTAACGAGATTGAAATTATTGATGTAAACAATTCTGTCAATCAATCTATTGAACAATCTGAACAAATTGAAGATGAGTTTATGGAGTTTTATGGAAAAAATACTTCATATATCAGTTCACAAAATAAAACTAAAGAAGTAGAAATGTATTTAAATGAAGCATTTAGCGTTACAAAACAATTTTCTGGTGAAACCTATGACCCAATTAAAATGTTTTGGAAATATAAAGAAAATGTTTATAAAACTTTAAGAATTATTTCTAATTGGATATTATCAATTCCTGCATCTTCAACTTATAGTGAAGAAACATTTAGCTTAAATGGCTGGATGATAAACAAACGAAGATGTTTGTTAAAGCCAGATAAAGTTAATAAATCATTAGTTGTAAAGTCTTTTTTTAAAACATAATCTAAAATTAATCTATTAATAAATGTTTTATAATTAATGTTTGTGATAATGGTTTTATGGTTTATTATTGGTTTGGTTTGGTTCGGATTGGTTTACAATGTAGATATCACGGTTTGGGTTGCTTTGGTTCCGTTTATAAGATTATGGTTTGGTTTGGTTTGGTTTGATAAAAGTAGAACCATTAGCATCTTTAGTAAATGTCATCAATTCATCTGGCAGTCCACGCGTAAGTCATGACACTATTAATCGCTATCTAAAATCCTGTAACTGGATCTGCAAAGTGCCGAAAGCGATCCCATTTTTAACTAACAAACATAAGGAAAATCGGGTTAAATGGGCGCTCGAACATAAAAATAACATGTTTCTATGGACTGTTTTTACGGAATAAAGTTATTTCCAGCTGTAACGTAACACAGTTAAAGTATGGGCGAGAGGCAACGCAACCAAAATGATACCTAAACATGGATCGTGTGTTATGGTATGGGACGGCATAAGTTTAAGGGGAACAACAACTCTCTGTTCGATAATTTCGGCTAAATATTGCGACATCCTAAACAAAAACCAATTTCAGACAATGTCTGTTCTTTCTGAAAATAAATGGATATTACAAAAAGACAACGCATCTTGTTATAACTCGAAAGCGACAAAAAATTATTTAGACGAAAATAAAGTTCCCGTTATGCCGTGGCCAGCTTGTTCCCCATATCTAAATCCTATTGAAAATATCTGGGAATCATGAAAAACAAGTTAGAAAGGTCAGAAAATATAACTTAAACCAATTGGAAAGCAGAAAATCAAAAAATTAGGGACGACATAAGCTCAGATACTATAAGGAATTTGATTAAAAGTATGCCGACGCGAATCGAAATGGTTATAGGAGCCAACGGAGATAAAATAAAATATTAAATTTTGATACTTATGTTCGACACTAATTTCTTTATAAATTAAAATTGGTTTCAAAAATTTATCTTAATTAATTATCTTTAAGTTAATAAATATTTGAGGCTCCTTTTTAATGCGTACAACGTAGATACATTGCCTCCACATATGATCATTGAAAATACTGAAAATCTTATAAAGTAAGTAATTTAGTGCACATTAATTAAACACCGTAGTTATCATCATTTATCGAAAGCTTGAGTCAAAAAGGAGTTGGATTTTACTGTTGGAAACTCTTTATTTTTCTAATTATTTCCGATTTAACGAGGTATGCCATATTTATATTAGACTTATTCAAAAGCTAAGAAGAAAACATGTTAATTGATAATTTTATCAAAATTTTATGGCGTATGAGTTTGCTATCACAAGTTAAAAATGAGAGGTTATATTAAATGTTCATTGTTATCATATTATAAAATATATAATTTAATTGAAGTTCTCCCTCCCTCTCTCTGTCTCGGTCTGCTACAGAACAATTCAGCGCAATTTTTAATTTTTTCACCTAACAACATCAAAAGTTTTTTGATTTATAAGTATTATTATGTAACGCAAGAAATGTTTGATACTCAACAATAAAACAATATACAAGTATAACGTTTATATTCAACAATAAATAATATAAAACATAAACGGGCTATAATACCAAAAATCTTGTTATTGCTGATTTCTTTGAGCGGATTAAAGAAAAATATTAGTTTTTATTCCCGCGAAGCACGGATCTTACTACTAATATAATGATAATGGAATTTGCTTATTTATATACCAGTACGGCTGTACTTTACCTAAAAGTATGTATTGTTGAAATAATTTTATTTTTAAGTTCTAATAATTAATTCGACAACAATAATTTTAAGTTTGGTTTGGTTAACCTTTAGTTATTTTGCGTTTTGTTTAGTTTTGATTTTGTTAGGTTGCGGTTTAGGCTATGTTATGATTAAGAATGATTAGATTTGGTTATATAAAGTTAGCTTTAGATTTTAATTAGGTTTTTGTTAGTATAAGTATATGTTTAGTTAGTTTAGGCAATGTTTCTCTCCGTTATTATGTATTTCATAAATATTATAGAATAAAAAAATAGAATTACAAGTTTAAATTATAATAATAAATGTACGGGTTTTTATTAAGTTTTTTGCAATGTGCGCGCGTATTTGTGATATAGTTGACGAAATAATTACTAGCCAATGTAATAAAAATTTAAGCAACAACATGCACCTTTATGTAAAGTGCAACAGACAGGAGTGCGTTCTAACAACGTTTTCGTTAGTTACGGTAAATATACTTAACTAATTTGCTTAAATTGACGCGTTGGCATCATAGAAGGATTTGACGCTTAGGTTTTCATAGTATATAAATAGCTTTTTGCGTAACTTAGCAGCTATAGCACTATTTAAGCTGCAAAACTTTCGCGTCAAATGCAACTATGGTTTGCATTTGCATACTGTAAGCATTTTACGTAACGCTGTTTGCTAAAGTTTTGTTAAAACACATGTTTTATTAAGCATTATATTAAAATACAACAGCCGTAAGATTACGTCACTCAATAATAGACCCTTTAATTATGCGCATTAAAGCGTATTTACTCACGTCACAACTGTTTAGCATTATATATAGCGTTTATCAATCAATTCTAATAATATCTATATTTGTTGGATTTATTTACTTCCTGTAATAATGTACACAATATATTACTATTCAGGACAAAACAATATAATATTTCAGTTAAACCAAAAAAACAATTTGTATAACAAAGATTTAAAAATACTTTCAAATATTCTCAAGTAAATCTGTGCACGAGTCGCGCTGAAGTTTGTCGGAGTGCAAAAGGATGCGGAGGCAAATGGGTTGGGACGCAGATGATACTGAAACACATGGGTTGGAGGGTAAAGGGGATGCGGGACACAACGAGACGCCGGTCACAACGGAATGCGAGACAGGGGATGTGGGGGTGCACGGAAAGTTGGAGCAAATGGAAAGCAGGGGCATAGGGGAAAGCGCGGCCATGGGCAAAGGTAGCAAATGGAGTATTGGAATAAGGAACATCCATTGCTTAGGGTAGATAACATTGTATCAATTTGCGCCAAATAATGCCGCGGGATTCTAGTATAGTCAACATAACGAAACGATCATTCAATAATGAAAATAGTTAATTAATGAAAAATGCGTTCTATTAAACTTTTTTGACGAAGCGTTTGTTTTCGTTAACACATAACTCTATCGTAAACGTGTTATCATTTGTTTCTAACTGAATTAATAAATTGTTTTTTCGGTTCAAACACAATTATTATTTGTTAACATTGATGTAAATAACGGTTTTAATAACAAATATATCAATTTATATTAATTAATTATAATGAAATTACATAATAAATTGTATTACTATACGGGGTGTTTGCCAAACAAAATTTAAGCTAATAAATTTTGTTAAGCACACGTAATTTGCAAAAAAGCGTTCGTTAATTAACTATGACTTCAAACTTATCGTTAATTATCGAAAGCTTTCGTTAACTTAGAGTTTTTAGTAGATCGCATTTTTCGTTAATTTAATAGTTACGTTTCATTGTTATGGAAACGCACAACAATAGTTAGTTTACTATTTCGTTAATCGTTTGATAGAACGCACTCCATATTTATATATTTTAGCGAAAAAGAAATGGAAAACAAAAATAATTCATCAAATGTTGTTTTTTGTAAATATTTGAAAAATGGTTGAACAGATTTTGAGATATTTGCCATTTAAGGAGTAAATCAGATTAGAAAATGTTTCGAAACAGTGGCAAAGATTGATATATAATCATCAAAATGTTATTCAACTAAACACAAACCGACAAGATAATAATAGCTTATTAAATAATCTTCGGAAACCAATTGCAATTATTAATTTTGCAACTGATTTGGCACATTCAAGTGGTTTTAAAGAAATTTAAAAAAATGAGTTCGAAAATGTATTGAAAAAGTGTCCTTTTATTACAAATTTAAAATTGGATTGTTATGTCGATTACAGTGATTTTCAACTAATTGGTGAACCTTTGAAAAGTTTGGACTCATTGGAATTTCAGTGGTTAGTAGATTAATGGATTATTAGAGTTTGGACGCAATTATGGACGAAAAATAAAGACAATGTGTTTATTAGATCACGAAACTTTGCTCTTTTTATCAAACAGTTTTTAAAATACTGTCCAAACATTCTAGAAATATATATATAAACTCCGTCATTAGTTATTAGTGAAGATAAAACATTTCTACCAAGACTTGAATTTATTTGGAATTTCAAAATCGGCACTGATAAACATTGTGGTAATAATAATCAAATACATATTGATAAGTTAAAGAAAGCATACATATATTTTGACGCGAAGCTCTTTCCAGCATACAATTACTCACGAATCTGAAAAAACTATACTTAGGGTTATATGACTTCTACCAAATTGATAATCAGAAGAATGTTGACTATTATATACATGGCTTAGCAAAACACTTAAATGCATTTCTTTTGACGTATCTTACCATCCGATTATTTTGTTGCCGTTAAATATTATTAAGGAATTTTTGAAATTTAATTCAGTTACAAGTCTTCGTATTGCATTTCCTGCAAATGATACACTAATGAGTTGTACCAAAAATCTTTATAACGCTAAAATTACTAAAAAGTTAATTTATTTGATTATTAATATTTTGTTTTCTGGGTTTTACCCAATACTAATTTTTCCTTCTAAGAGTTCGCTGCGCTTTCTTTGATATGCTCATTTAAATGAAAAACTAACCAGTCGTTGATTCACTATTGCAACGAATACAACGTTGTAAATTTAATAATAAATCAATAAAAGATTTTTTTACATTATGAACGTGTAAATTCAATTTAAATTTAATTAAATAGATTAAATAACCCTTAGTTTAAATAACAATAAAAGTTATCAATTAGTTAGAAATACTAATTATTAATCAGTGATTACTATAACCGTAAATCAGTGTTAAGTATTTTAGTTATAAATTTTTATGACATCGAACTACAGTCACTTCCAGAAGTCTCTCACTATTGTTAGCTATGAGATACCAGTCTGACTCAACACTTCTGGGTTCAGCACAGTAGCGATTTGGGCCACATTTCACCAATTTATTGTAAGTGTGAAATATTCAAATCATGCGCTAATTTAAAACATTTAGACCTTATTAATAAAGCCCGGAAAATATTTTATTTTTTCAGGTTAAAATATTGATTTAAAATCCAAAATATTAAATATATATTTAATAAAAACAACTAAAATAATGACATAAAAAGTTAATTTTACTAATTTTTATTTATTTTATATTTATATATAAAAATATATGATATAATCTGGATTATAAAGCTAAAATAATGAATAAAAAATTGAATAAAAACATAAAATTGTATTTTAAATTTTCACTCAGCTCTGATAAATACTTTATTTTCATGATATAATAGAAAAAATATTTTTAATAGGACTAAAGCGCAACAAATTTTATACAAAATTTGAAAAATACCTAAAAATGGTGGGATCTCAAAAACTAATCGAGTTTGAATAACAATCTCCCAAAAACTTTAAATATTGCAAAAAAAATTTATTTTTTATGCCTAGAATATTTATTTGTATTGATTTATAAAATCTTTGAAATAACCTATCTTTTGTAGATTAACTCGCATATAATTTTTATGATTAATATAATTAACCGCTTTTATGTAAAGTTCCGTGCTTTACTCATTAATGATAAAATTACTGATGTTTTTTTCGAAGATATTGGTCAACATATTTGCAATCTTCGAAGTATCGAAATACAAACTGAAGAACTACTCAGTGACCGGTCATTAATTTCATTGTCTGCATTGGAAAAGTTGAAAAAAGTATGGCTAAAACAGTATCGATTTGCAAACAAATATATTACAGATACTGGTGTTTGTCAACTCATCCACTCATGTACTCATATCGAAGACA
>JAQIXJ010004236.1:0-11179 GCA_034700185.1 Phthiracarus laevigatus | reverse complement strand
CTATGCATATGAGCATTGCAGTGAAACAAATATTTTAACTGACCACTTACATGCTATTTTCAAGACGTAAGGTTCTATTGTC
Source organism: Phthiracarus laevigatus (assembly GCA_034700185.1). NCBI lineage: Eukaryota > Metazoa > Arthropoda > Arachnida > Sarcoptiformes > Phthiracaridae > Phthiracarus > Phthiracarus laevigatus. Next base: position 11,097 of record JAQIXJ010004236.1, on the reverse strand, counting down.
ATTTTGCAAAGAGAGTGTAAACAAGTTTCACGGCTATTTTCAAGTTGCAAAGTTCTACTTTCAAAAAAAAACCCTGTAAGTCTAGTATAACCATATAAATCAAACATTTTTTGTATATTCCTATGAATTCATTGAAATGTTAAGCAAACTGGAATGGTTGGGCGTGGCTTAGTATAACATTTATATGCATTCATAGGAATAGACAAAAAATGTTTGATATAAATATTAAGAAAAATAAACATTTATTTTACGAATTAATATCAAGATATAGCATTATCTTTGGAACAAGTAATAAACGTTTATCTATTTATAGAAGTTTTATCCCGTAAAACTTTAATTTTATATTTATGAGTTCTCACCGTAGTTTTTAGTTCTTCAAATGGTTATATAAAATACTAGGAGTAATTTTTGAGGAAATTATCCGTTCAAAAATAATTGTATTCCAAATTTGTAGTGTTCAGAAACTTTTTAAGTTTTAAATTGTATTTTATTTGGTGTTGTTTCGATAAAACGTGTTTTTTATTTTTATTATTTTTTTGATTCCACTTTTTTATTAGAAAGATTTTCAAATATGTACAAAACATGAAACAATACTGTATATCATTCTCAATATTTATAGATTAAGATAAAGTTTCGTAAAACTTCATACATAGAATAGTTTATGTACATTACATTGTTTGACACTTTTATAAAAAGTGCGGTAAAATTTACAAAAAAAACACAATTAATATTTCATAACTATCTTATTGGCGGTTATATCGTCCACAGAAAGTAGATTACCATTAGTTTTTGAATCCACTAAACTACCATTTCTGTGTTTACCCGTATTAGTAGTATTTGTAGTGCTTTCAATTGTCAGTACACTAGCATTTCTTCCATTGCCAACCTTCTTGTAGTCCGGATTATCTTCAAGCGCCTGTCTCTGAGACTTTGACAGAAACAGTGTATCGATTTCCTCTAACGTCAAACCTTTAGTCTCCGGTAACATATACCAGAAAAAGATTACCCCAAATAACGCTATGCAAGCGTAGAAATAAAACGTTCCGTGTGTTGTAATGTTTGTGGACATAGTCAAGAATGTAAGCGAAACAATAAAATTGCTGATATAGTTGACAGCCATACCGAATGCCTGACACGTGCTTCGTGCCCATAGCGGATAGATTTCAGCGTTCACTGCCCACGATGTGGGACCCAATCCGGTGGAGAAAAAGAATAGATAGAGAATGAGACCGATGAATACGGTCCACTTGAATGGCTGCGGACAGAAAGTATTGGCCCACACTTGAGATTCGCCCTGAGTTCCTGTTTCGCATCCGCCAATCAAAGACTGTTCGCTATTTTGTGTATTTGCTGGCAAACAAGTACCGTTAAAGTTGGATCCGTCCACCGAAAAACAGAAACCACACTGCGATGACTGGTGGACGCACTGGTGACAGGTATCCACAACAGCGCACACGCCTGTTTGGTTTGGGAATTGGTAACCAACTGTTAGTTTAGACGACTCTTGATAACCCATATTGAATCCAACACCGATAACAATACAACTCAAGCAAAGTCCGACCACACTGTACAACGTTATCCATCGACGGCCCAATTTCTCGACGAAATAAAGCGCCCCAATCGAGCAAACAGCGGACACTCCTGGCGGCACAACCGCTAACCACAAAACCCGATTGTTGTCATAAACGCCTGACATTTGTATTATTGTGGCGCAATAGTACATTATGGTATTAACGCCTGTGAACTCGTGTACGATCCATAAAACGCATCCAACTAGCAATGCCTTTCGAGTATTCGCATCTTTCAATATCTTAAACACTATAAATTCATTGTTGTTTAACGCGTTTTGGCGATCGGTTTCCGCGCAGTCTTCCATAATTGCCTCTAATTCCGACTCAACTGTAAGAGCGCCGCGCACTTTTGACAGCACCACTCGAGCTTCATCTTCCCTTCCCTTTCTGACTAACCAGCGCGGACTTTCCGGTAAAAATATAAATCCGATAAACTGTATAGCGGACGGAACGGCAGCGATGCCCAACATCCACCTCCAACCCACGTCTTTATCGACGAATTCGGCGAATAGAGCGGCGATTACGCCCGATAAAAATTCACCGAAAAATATAAAAGTTAGATTAATGACTACTAGTCTTCCGCGTATGTTAACCGGCGCCACTTCTGCTATATATATTGGAATCGTCATCGACGACAAGCCTATTGTTATGCCAAGAATTAGTCGACCGAAAAATAGCATTTCTTTGTTTACGGCAAGACCGCAAATAAGACCGCCCGGAATGAAGATGAAGCTACTGATAATGATAACCGGTTTTCTTCCCAACCAGTCCGTTAAAATACCGGAACACATCGATGATACGGCAGCCAGTAATATGGTTATGCTGACAATGTATTCGTGCCACTGGTTGTCCAGTTTGAAGTAATCGCGTACGAAAACCATAGCGCCGGATACGATACCGGTGTCGTAGCCCAACAGGAAACCGCTTACAGCGCATAGCACTGCCAGAAAGTAAACGTAAAATAGTTGCTTACCCGACAGTTTTTGGTTAATTTTGTACATCGACGACTTGCGTCTTTCGGCGATACTGTAAGTCATTTTCGGAGTGTTTGGCTTAATTAATTTTGCGGCAATAGTAAAAGTTTCGTTTGCTATTACTAACGAAGCAAAGAATTGCTAATGTTTAAACTGACATTTTTCTCGCTATTTATAACCGTTTTGTCTTCTACACACCTTGCACTTGTGTTGGGCACACTGCTCGTCATTATTATTGCTTTCAAATTAACTGCTCGTCATTATTATCGCTTTCAAATTATACGCGCACAAAAATTTGCGTTATCACTTTTAATTGCTAACATGTGCGGTCATATTGCCATTGTATATATTTGCGTAGTGCGCTCGGTATATGATATAAACGCCCAAACCCTATGCAAAAACGAAAAATTGATTAAAACATTTATTATTTTGTTTTTCTAAATATAAAAGTTTTTTTACGGTCTCGCGTATGATAAAAGTTTTGCTTTATCTATTTTTTTTGATAAGTTATTATATTTATTCCTTTAACATTTTTTGTTTTTATTTCCATGCAGTTACTCCCGTTTAAATTATTTTTGGGTTTATTTCGGTATTTTATGACTACCAAAGGTTATTTTCACGAGGTATTAAATGCCAAATAAATTATAAATTCCGCAAAAGTTTACGCAATTACCATATTGAATGATTCAATAACTCTAACGCTGTAAGAATTGATTTTAAAATAGTTTTAAAATTTTAATGTAATCTATGTATAATAAAAAAGAGTGTAAATTCAAAATGACAATTTACACAGTGTAACGCTTTCAATTGATTTTTTAAGTGAAATTATTAAGTATATTAATTTTAATCACATTTAAAATTTTTATCATTGCAAATAGATTATTATAGTTTCTTTAAATGTTTTTTATGAATTTTAAAAATAGTGTTGCGAGTTTGCCATTGTGTCCTTAAGCTCTGTAAAATCTCATCATCTATTTGTGAACATTTATGAAACGTAGCTGCCAAAAAACTTTCATTAATAAATATTATAGAAAAATATACAAATCACAGCTCATACAATCGAATCTCAAGTTTAAACGTGGTATTTAATTTTTGTTAATGTCAATAATGAATTTATGGTAAATACTTGGGGAATAGCTTACCATATCACTAACATAGTTAAACTATTTAGCGGTATATTTTTTTACAAAGTTTATATTAGACTATTGTAATTAGCAGATTGACTTGCTTTTAGTTTTCAATTATAGAATTGAATTGATTAGAGAGATTACACCATTATAACCTTTATTTAACGAAACAAGATATTTAATATGAAGAATCCAAGTTTAAAATCCTCATTCGACACATTTTGTTTTTTAATCTTATTGCGTTAATAAATTTGAAGTTTTTATTTTTTTTGTGACATTAAGTTGATTAACTTAGCACATTGAACTCGATCAGCATTTTGGTATTGAAGTTTTCCCTTCGAAAATTAAACTTTAAAAGTTCGCGAAAAACTTGGGAAACAAATTTATGTTAACTGTTAACAACTGTTTTACCCGTTGACTTTTATTTATTTATTATTCGTAAGTGCGTATGTGTTATATGATATAACTTATTATGTTAATATTATGGCATGAATTAATTTAAATATACTATTAAAAGTTTATTGAAAATTCTATCTGATTCAGTACACTTTTTTTTGTTATCAGACACAGTAGTCGTGTAATTAGTGGTATAATTAGTGGTATAATAAAATAATAAAGATGTTTAATCGCGAGGCAAACGTCTTGCAAAAAATTACATCTTCAATATAATTACTACTTCTACTGATTGTGGAAAGTTTTGCTATTTATTTCAGAGACATGTGTCAAGTATTTATGTCAAGTACAATTACCCGTGCAATAAAATGGAATTTTTTCTGTTGTTAATTATTGCCGCTAATATTAAAAATTTAAGCCTTTATTTTGTAATTACTTTTATTAATCAATAAAAAAAGAAGAAAAATCCGAATTTATAAGCTTAAAGCTAAGACGCATAGAAAGCATTATGAGTATAAAAAACTAAATATTATCGCTAAATAGTCAAAAGTCATCGATTGTCTATTTATTATAACTGATCTTCACATAAGTTTTACATAAAAAGTTAAATTAAAAATGATGAAATTGAAATTAGTCACATCACTATTATCAAATTTAATTTGAAATTTGCTAAAAAATTTTCTTCTACAATACACTACGCCAATCAAAAATTAAACTAATACTCAACTCCACACTTTTTAGCATATTTTCTCATTAGGATTGTTGACTTTTGACTATTTAGCATTAAATAATTAGTTTTTAAACTACATTATTTTAGGGACTATAGCCCGCGGGCTATACAAGGAAAAAACTTGAAAACCTAGATATTATATGCTCTGCGGGCTATACAACTGATGCGGTCAATACAAATAAAAAATCAATTTTAAAAAAATTATAACATTTTATTAATTTTACCAATAGAACAAAGTCTAAAACCGTCGAAATCCACATCTGATTCGATATTAAATGCTTCAAGTATATTACTATACTGTATTAAATTTTGATCTAACTCTTCCTCATCATCAAATTTATAAACAGTGACTTGCAACACTGAAATACAAAAACTACGTAGTATGCGATGTCTGACAATAAGTTACGTTAATATTAACTGCGTACAATACAACTTAAATTTTATTTTTAACTTTATATTTGTCATGCGTGCTATACAAATGCTCTGGGCTATAGTCCCTAAAATACGGTAATGCTTTCTGGAAGAAATGGTAATGTACTGACAATTGAAAGCAATACTAATAACTTACTACGGGTAATGACAGAAATGGTAGTTTAGATTCAATAACCACGATAAATGGTAATTTACTTTCGGTGGACAATATAACTGCCAATAAGATAATTATAAATATTAATTGTGTGTTTTTTGTAAATTTTTACAGCATTTTTTATAGATTAAGATAAAGTTTCGTAAAACTTTATATAAGTAAACTGTCATAATAACGACCAGTCAATATTACGGTCATAATACAGTAAAGCCTGCGCATTAGGCTTTACTGCGCAGGCTTTACTGTATTATGACCGTAATATTGACTGGTCGTTATTATTACAGTTTACTTATACATATAATAGTTTATGTACATTACATTGTTTGACACTTTTATAAAAAATGCTGTAAAAAAGTGTCAAACAATGTAATGTACATAAACTATTATATGTATAAAGTTTTACGAAACTTTATCTTAATCTATAAATATTAAGAATGATATACAGTATTTTTTCATGTTTTGTACATATTTGAGAATCTTTCTAATAAAAAAGTGGAATCAAAAAAGATAAATATAAGGTTTAGTAGAAACAAAACCAAATAAAATACAATTCAAAACTAAAAAAGTTACTAAACATTACAAATTTGGAATATAATTATTTTTTAACTGATAATTTTCTCAAAAATAACTCCTAGTACTATAACTAGTTTAAGCACTAAAAACTCTGATGAGAACTCAAAGTTGTACTGAATAAAACTTCTATAAATGGATAAACGTTTATCACTTGTTGCGAAGATAACGCTATATCTTGATATTAATTCGTTAAATAAACGTTTATTTTGCTTAATATTTATAGTGGTTATATACTATACTAAGCTACAAAAAATAGTTTAATAAATTTTCATTATTATTCACAAAATTTTCTCAATGGAAAATAAAAATCATTCAAAGCAATTAAAATTTTTATTTAACTCTACCGATGCGATCGGTTCAATGAATCCAGTGATAGCTTTAGGCAAACAACTAAAAAGCCGTGGACACCATATTATTTTTGCTGCAAACAAGTCGTACAAACAACGGCTAGAAAATTATGGCTTCGAATTCAAACAAACTTCTGGCCGTAATAACGGCAATGAAGAAATCGATTCAACCGATGTCATAGCTAACTTTTTACTGAAGAGCGGAGTTTTAACGGCAAAGTCATCATTAGAAAGTCTTAAGGCACTGGCGGCGTGCAGTGAATTCGAAAATTACGTGCAACAACGAAAAAAGGATGATTTATTTTTTAAACAATTGGTTGAATGCTGTGACCCAGACATTGTAGTTGTGGGTTCTTTTAGCGCCAGTCCGTCATTAGTGCATTCAGGGAAGCCATGGGTTGCGGTGTTTGCCGAAAGTCCAGTGGCAATGTATGACAATAAAGCACTGCCACCATGTTTTTCGGGTAAAATAAACGTTTTGCCTAAACATGGCACTAATATGAACCATTTTTGTTAAAAATAGGTTACAGAACAGATGGGAACAGTCAAGATTGGTCTGAATTTGAAACGATCCGCGAAAAAACTTGGGAGATAAATATATGCTCAATGAATGAATGGTACACTTCTCACGGGTTTCCTAAAATAAGTTATTATTTTCCCGAATCACCGTATTTAAATATATACGGCTTTCCCGAAGTATTAGATTACACAGATATTGTACCAGCAAAGAAAAACTGGTTTCGAGTCGACGACCTAATCATTAGAGAAGATAATCCATTTGCTTTCCCAAATCAAATAACAAACAAACCGGGAAAATTAATTTACTTATCAATGGGCACATTGGGGTCCGTTAATGAGGAATTAATGAAAAAATTTGTTCAAATCTTATCGAAATCCGTGCATCGATTCATAGTGTCAAAAGGTTCGCAACACTTTAATTACGAATTGGCGGACAATATGTGGGGAGAAAAGTTTTTACCGCAAACCCGTATATTACCAATGGTTGATTTGGTTATAACGCACGGCGGAAATAATTCGGTTATGGAGATATTCTATTTCGGGAAACCGATGATCGTGTATCCAATATTTTTAGATCAGTATGACAATGCGCAGCGAATTCACGAGAAACAGTTTGGTATTCGATTGAGTAATGAATTCACCGAAAATGAATTATTAGGCGCTATTGAAACAATACTTAACGATGATTTGTTAAGAGATAGATTGGCTGAAGTTTCGAAATGTATTAAATCATCGAAACGATTAGAAAAAGCTGCGAAATTAATAGAGACATTGTCTAATTAAGAATAGACTTAAGTTTAAACACCGGGAAAAAATATGATATGCATAAACTATAGATTTTTTATAAAATTTGAAGTAAATTAATAAAAAACAGTGAAACATTAATAAAACGTATCTCATAAAACATTGTTTAAAAATTGTTTTCTTATGTTAAAAGCACATATCGTTACTTAAACAATATAATTAATTAAGAGTAAATATTAAAATCTTTTTTTAAATATGAAATTAAGAGTTATAAAAATCTTCGAGCATTTTTAGATCTTCATCTGTTTTGATAATATTTGGCAAATAATTGTCATAAAGAAAGTTAATTATTTGTTTATGTGTTTTAACATGAAAATCAATAACCGATGATTTAATAATTTGCCAATTTTTACATAAATTATTAAATGACGTAATATTATTAAACTTTTGTTTAATAAAATCCCAATCGATATCATATTCATTATTATAATTAGACTTAAACAACACATATATTAATTTAGCGGAATCACGTTTACGCCATTTTTCCATTTTATCAAAGTTTGCGACTTTCCATCGAAGGTTACGATTCCAGTGTAAGGTACAGACAAATGTGCTTCTATTTAGTTTTGCCATATCCCTTATACTAGTCCACGGAATATTTTTGGCAAATATTTTATCACTCAAATCATTTGTTTGAAAATACTTTTTCAAAGCTTCAATTAATTTCTTATTTTCTTTTGCGGACCACAGACCACTTGTATACGGCAAACCATCTTTATTAAAGTATTGTTTAATAAACACGCGAAGGTCTTCAGGATTACACTTAACTTTCTCCGCTATTTTAATCCATTTCTCCCCCAAAACACTTTTCAAATGAATTATTTTACGTTTATCATTGTCTGTGAATTGACCAAATGTTTTCAATATACAACACTTTCTTCTATATCGATGTAATATAGAATAAAGCGTTCGATTCGGTAACCCATTTGCCATTCGTAGCAAAAACTTTTCTTCTTTCATAAAAAGTTTGATTTGCTTCCGTTGTTGTTTGGAATAATTACTACTGTTTGCGAAAAAGCCGAGTAAACGAATTTTCATGTCTTCGTTCACATTGAATTCATCGCAGAATTTATTCCAATTTTGTTCTAATATATTATCTTCTTCTTTGGTAAACCTTCCTCTATTGACTTTTAAGTGATTTTCTTTAATCACTTTTTCTCGCGTTTTACTAAATCTAAATTCTCGCTTAATAGGTAATAATCGATGTAATGGTGCGTCACTTATTCCGCTATTTGATGACATATTATTTTTTTAATCAAATATTTCAGTAAATGTAACTAAAGTTATATATAAATTATTTATAGTTAAATAAAATTAATAATCGATAAACGTATGTGTTTTGTTTTGTTGTGCTATCGATAATGTTTTAAAATAATATTACACAGTTAGAAGTTTGAAATAAATTAACTGATTTTTTTGCGAGCAATTACAACCTTAGGGTACTTTAAGATAATAATATCGAAGAAATTTAAATATAAGCATTTTATGATTCTTTCATTCATAAAAACTTTAAAATACTTTATAGTTTTAAGTAATTGATTTTGCCGCAAAAGTGAAGATATTTTTTGAAGTTTGAACCTCTAGTTTTAATAACAGGGTTATTGTGGTAACTCTATCCGCTAGAACTTCAAAACTAATCACTTAAATTTTTATAAATAGTTTTATGAATTTATAAATTAGACTAGAATATTGTAGTACTTATATTGGATGGTGAATATTTTATATAACACTTGAGAGCAAAGTATTAGCTCAAAAAATTTAATATCAACATATATAAATAACAAAATTTGTCTGTTTGTCTGTTTGTTTGATCCTTTATAGGCGCCTCCCCTGGGGGTCCCACCCCCTCGACACCTATATCAATGAATTCAGCTTGAAGAGGGGAGTGCACATCCGGAGGTTTCAAGGTGGTGGGACCCCTCCTGAAAAAATGGGGGTAGAAAAACTGATTCAATAGCACTATATTCGACAATCCTGAACCTCCACCCCCACGACACATATATCAATGGACTTAGATCGAAGAGATGAGGTCAACATGGGAGGGGGAGCCCAACATAGAAGGGGGGAGCCCAACATAGAAGGGGGGAGCCCAATATGGGATGGGGAGCCCAACATGGGAGGGGGACCCCAACATAGAAGGGGGGAGCCCAACATGGGAGGGGGAGCCCACAATGGGAGGGGGAACCCAACATGGCAGGGGGAGCCCAAAATGGGAGGGGGGCCCCAACATGGGCGGGTAGAGTCCATTTACAAAAACGTAAGCAATATTCGCCCACCGAAAGTGGGCTTTTTTTCAAGTATTACTATACAATAGTACACAAGTACTTAAAAACTACTATTTTTAACTGTGTATTAGTATAGTAATAAATAACGTTTTGTTTTATTCTAATACAAACATGTGATTTTTGAATGCGTTTATTATTAAAAGTTGTCAACAAATTTAAATGTGTGTTAAAATTTTAAAAAATTATTTATATATTATTTTATATCTTTTATTTATGATACGGTTTTATTATTAATAACTTAATAATAATGTCAAAAATTGATGAGTTATTGCAACGAATGAGTGATATAAACTCTAATAATAATAGCAGTGAACATATTTATAATAAAAGGACTAAACGTAAAAATCATTTCGTTAACTTAAACAATGAAAATATTCGTGAATTAACAAATCATTGTGGAATAAGTGACGCGCCTTTGCATCGATTATTGCCATACAATCAGGAATATAAAAATAAGGAATATCGCGATAAAGTAATCAAAGAACATAACCTAAAAGTAAATTATGGAAAATTTACTGATGAAGAAAATCAAGTATTAAAACGAAATTGGATTAATTTTTGTGACGAATTCAGAATCAGCGATGACTTAAAAGATCGAATATTAGGTTATTTTCTAAAGAGTTCATCATTTTCGAAACAAGAAAATAGCGATATTAGAAAGTTTATACGCGACGAAAAGTTTTTGCTACGAATGGCTAATGGTTTACCGCATCGAACGCTGTGTAGCATTAGAATTCGTAGTAAAACATATCTTAGTTCGTTGAAAAGATTAAAACATTTTAGCGATAATGATAAGCAAATGATAATTAATTTTAAAAGTATTTGGGGTAATAAATGGAATAAATTTGCAGAAAGGATTAATTGTGATCCGCATGACATCAAAAAGTTTTTTGAGCATAATTTTAACGAAGAAGGTTTACCTTTTAATTACGGCCACTGGTCTACGAAAGAAGATAAGAGATTAATTAAAGCATTGAAAAAGCATTTCGAAACAAATAATTTGAATGATAAAATATTTGCCAAAAATATTCCATGGACTAAACTAAGAGAAACAGCGAAAATAAATAGAAGCGCGGCTTTCTGTAACATACGCTGGAAAGGAACTCTTCGGTGGAAAGTCGCAAACTATGATAAAATGGAAAAATGGCGTAAACGTGATTCCGCTAAATTAATATATGTGTTGTTTAA
>JAQIXJ010004235.1:0-11181 GCA_034700185.1 Phthiracarus laevigatus | reverse complement strand
GCCACAATTAGTAAATTTATTTCTAGTTAGTATTGAGTTCATAGGCAACACTGATGAGTGTGTGCGACCAATTAAACGCATGAAACACATGAAAAACTTAACATTTGCCTGCATTCCTGAGCTTACTGACACTCCATTGATTGAAATTATGGAATGCTGTACAAATTTAGAGCTTTTTTGTCTGGTATGTTGCGATAAGATGACCACAAACACTATATTAGCGGCGGTTACACGTGTGAAGAAAGCGCCGACAAAACAATTCCTGTTATATGTTAACACTCATTTCAGAGATTTTGTGGAAAATGTTGGCGCAAATGATTTTGTGAAATTTTATAAATGGGCATAATTTGATATTTCTATATATTTTAATTCTATGTGATTAATACGGTATATTTTAAATTTATTTGTTTATATGCTTGAAATATTTGTTTATATTGTTTGAAAATAATTATATTAATATGTTCTGCAGTTGGTTTAAACAACTAAAATGTACATTATTTATTTTAAAATAAAGTTGTCATCGATGCAAAAGTGGATAAATTTACTAACCGTTAACATTTTGAACCTAATATACAAAATTGCGATATAGTGCGCCAAACATTTTTCATAATAAAGTAATCATTACTTTCTCTTTGTTTTTAATATTTGATTTAATATTTTAATTGAAATAATTTTTTAAAGTGTACTTTATGAGTTTCTTAAATTTCGTATTAAATTGAGTTCCCGCGGATTATGTCAGAGGTTTATAATGCCTAACCTTGTTGTTTACAGAAACATTTAATGTATTTCTGACAATTCATCTCTCAATTTGAAGAATTTAGCAATCACTTTGTAAAAATTATTATTTTAAAATAACCCCAATCATTTATCCAAACTTAAACCGAACAAACGAAAGATATATAGATATAAAAATTTTGCGTTGGAAAATTAGGACATTTAACACCTGAGAAAATGCTGTTTCAAGTTAACTCTAAAGTACAGTCAACAAAAAATAGTTATACAAAACACAGGTAGCGAAATACTCAGGCGGAATATAATAACACTTTAGGCGTATTATAAAGCGATGAATAAAATGTTAGAAACCAAACATTGGCGCATATCGCCAAATTAGACCATCGCATATGCTTATTAACCTCAGGTCGACGCAATCCATTGATGTAATGTAACGATTGAGGTATTAATAGAAGGCTATAGATAGCTATGAGCGTTTTCAGGCACCAGACTCTTATTATACGATTAATAATGATGAGAGAAAGCTCAAGCTCAAGCTCAAGCAAGCTAGCTTAAGCTCAATATCAAGCTCAAATAAAAGATTCAATGAAATTTTAAGCTCTAAGCTCACTATCTTTTGAGCTTAGATTTGTAAGCTCAAGCTCATATTTTTCCAACGAGCTTCCTGAGCTTGTCTTAGTAATAAATAATGCCAAATAATATTATAAAATATTTCAAATTCCGTATAAGAATTGCATACATCAATTAATATTTTTGCTATTAAAAAATAATTAAAAAACTTAAGCTTAATTGCAATATTATTGAGTTAAAGTAAGTTAGATTTCACTATTGAATATATTTTTAAATATTTTTTTGTGAAACTTAAGCTCACAGCTAAGCTCAAAAATATTAACAAATAACTAAGCTCAAGCTCAGAAGTACGTTTTATTTTCTATGCTTAGCTCAATTTTTTCCTGTTTTGAGCTGAGCTTAAGCTCAGAATGTTAAAGCTCAAGCTTTGGAAAAATGAACTTTCTCTCATCATTAACGATGAGAAGCTAAAACAAGAGTAACTTTACTCACATTTAAATATTCATTGTTGCATTTAAATGTTGGCAGTCGGCTAAAGTCTATACAAAGTATAATGAATGACTGACGTCAGTTATATGCTCAAAACTAGATATTGGGTGTACAAAAGTTTTTAGCTCACTTTGTAAAAGTCAGCTATTGGATTTGGGATTTATGTGACTCTGTCTGTAGACTTTTTTAGATCACAAAAATCAGTTAAAAATGAACATAAATGGGTCAAAATTGGGCCAAAACTGAGTGAAAATGTGCCAAAATTGGCTTAAATAGTGGCAAAAGTGAGCTTAAATTTGGTCGAAAATGACTAAAAATGCGGCAATATTGGCTTAAATAAGGGCAAAAATGGGCTTATATAGGGTCAATGACTAAAAATGGGGCAAAATTGGTTTAAAAATGACTAAATTTGGATCAAAAATGGTTAATAACGGGGTAAAATATGAGTTAATTTTGGTGTTATGCGTTTTATTAATTATATTAAAACACGTTATGACACGTGCCTAATTGTATCTATAATACTAGGTTTGATGTTACCTCGTTGAGAACTAAATTAAGAATGAATAAAAATATCCTTAACACTCACTGAAGTATTATTTATAACAATGTTTTAAAGCCCATAAAAAATTTAAGCGAAACAATAATAATTAAAAGTTTTGCATATTTAAAAATAGAAATCAATAATGTAAGCCAACAATAGATTTAAACTCAAAGTGAGCGCATTACAAATGTTCATTCTTGTTTATTAATTAATATCGAAAAAGTTATTAGCATTTACGAATTTTAATAAATATGTTACTCGATACTCCAAAATTATTTATTAAAATTGTTATTATTAAATAAAACAAATAAGAACATGCGAATATGATAAAAAGTATTTTTATCAAAAACACATTATACTGTACTTTCATTTACTGAACAATTTATTAGTGCGCGTTATGTTATTAAAAGTCCTAATGACAAGTATATTATAAAAAACATAAAGCTTACATTAACAAGTTATTTGTACGTTTTAAAAATGATTGCGAAAGAAAACAAAAAAACTTTAATATTAACATTTATTAGCTTTTTAATTTATAACTTCAATGGAAAAATTGTCAAATTAACTTTTCCTAATTTAATAAAAGGTCTTGATCAACAAAATGCAAGTATAATCATATTTATTAAATAACTACAAATAATTATATGAAACCTATTTTAAAGCTTTTATTTTGTTGCTGGAATAATAAATAAAATGAATTTACTTGAAATAATTATTTCATTTAAATTAATGAAAAGACTTTAAAAGGATTTTTTAAAAACAATTTAATACCTAAAAATAGTAATTTCATTGATCTTATTTATTAATATAATTGTTGTATACGACTATAGGTATTATTATGACATCTTATAGATTATCGATAGCAATGACTGCTTTAGTGGTTGGATTAATAAGCGATAATTTGTCGCCACGTTTATTACAATCATTGTGATTATTAATATTAGAAATTTCTACTATATTTATGGCTATTTATTCCGATATCTTAGCAATGATAATATTTTACTTCATTAACGGTATTGGACAGGCATTCGGTAATACAATAGCCCTTAAAATTACTAAACAAAATACAATAAACACGCAATTTGCCAAAATATCATCGTTAATGTTAATGTCAATTAATATATCAGGAATACTATGTCCACTATTTTACGCCTATATTTCAGTGTTTTATGGTTGGAGACTTAGTGTTATTATCTCAGCATTTATTGCGTTTATAATTAGTATACTCTTATATTTTTTTCCGAGACTCGGATAATACAAACAATTTGAACACAAAATATCAATCTTCCAAAACAAATAATTTTGAAATTAACCAAAAAGATAGTAAAATACTTCAATGCCCAATGCTATGGGTTTGCATTATATGTAGAATTATTGTGAAAACAACTAAAGTCGATCTCATATCACTTCAGCAAAAATTTGTGATATCAACTCTAATGCTCCAATAGCATTAGAGGGATGCCACAAAATTCAAAAGCAAATGTTTGCATACAGTATAACATATTAAATTTAAAATTTTAAAACACCTGTTTTACAACAATGCACAAACCAGTTTGAATAGGTTTGCGGACAGAGAGAGATAGGGGGAGAGATTAACAATAAGTATTTATTGCTTTATTAATGAGGTTTCAATTACAGAATATTAGTGTATATTTTACCCTATTGACCTCTACATTTAAACTTTATAATTATTTAGTAAACTTTTTACTGAAGTGATATGAGATTGACTTTATTACAGTAATAGTGAATAAGGTAAAAAAGTATCAATATATACAAATAACAAAATTTGTCTATCTTTCTGTCTGTTTGTGAAAGGACTACCTTGGAGTCCGGGAGTCCGACATTGGCGGGGAGAGTCCGACATGGGGGTAGTTCGACATGGACGGGTGGAGACCGACATTATCGGGGGAGTTCGACATGGGCGGGGGAGTCCGACATGGGCGGGTGATGTCCGACATGAGCGGGTGGAGTCCGACATTATCGGGGGAGTTTTAAATGGTCGGGGGAGTTCGAAATGGGCGGAGGAGTCAGACATGGGCGGGTGGAGTCTTACATGGGGGAGTCCGACATGGGCGAGGGAGTCCGACATAGGCGGGGGTAGCCCGAAATGTGCGGGTAAAGTCCGACATGGGGGGAGTCCGACATGGGAGGGTGGAGTCCGACGACAACTTCTCCCCACGATCAGCTCCAACACCATTGTTTTGGTGCGATAGCAACTAATAGTTGATATGAACGAACAACCATCCACAGTACACGTATATTCACAAAAATGTCCATCATATTTCGTCAATATTGCCAAAGTATTTATTCACTTGATTTGAACCCCAAATAAAGCGGATTTTCTCGACATAACCACGTTCTCTAACAGTTCTCGTTATCCGGGAAAATATCAATGGGGTCGGTTAACTAACTTATTATGCTTTGGAAAATTTTGCCGATAGAGTTTATAATTCATGTAAAACTGTTCAATTGCCATTAGTTAATTCTAAAGCGATGAGATTTTTCTATGGACAATGGGGTTAACAGAAATGTACGGCACAGCGATATTTGTCTTAATCGGCTCTAAAGATCCGTCACCCATACAAATCGATTTCGTTTTTATTAAAGAAAGCGTAATACACAATACAAATAATACTAGTTTTTATCCGATATATTCTAACACAGTTTCATGTGCCGAAACTCCGCTTGGTTATAAGTTACTAACAAAACCTGCAGTTGTAATGACTTCTCAGATAAATTTTTAAATACATGTTATTTAAAAACATAACAATTAAACATTAGTAATCGTAACCCAAATCTATTTGTTCCAAAAAATAATCTTTAATTTATATATTATTAATATTTTATAAATGAATCCTTTTAATAAAATAAGTATTTAAATGGTTATTATTCCAAATGTGTTCTAATTCTCTACCGTATTTTATATTTACCAAGTTTTTTAAAAAATTATTGTCAAATTGTTTTTTATCTTCCACTCCTGATAAAATAGTATTAATTGGTTAATACAGGGTTTCCCTCATGTATTCCATGTCTTACCAAAACTTTTCACTGGTAATAAAACATTTGGCTATAGTTAACACAACTTTTCCACATTTTAACTGAACTATTCCAGAGACATGTGTTATCATTGTGTATTTTTTTCACTGCAATAGTTAAATGCCTAACGAAAAAGTTATATGTTAGGTAAACGCATCGCATGAAAGTCTAGCAGAGAAACAAATATTTACTGTATATAAAATTTAAATAGCAGTTAGATATTATGACCGTATCGATATTTTTTTCTAATATACATTATATATATAATGTATATTTTTCAGTGTTCTCTTTTAAATAAAAGTGGGTTGAATGAACTTGGCTTTAGACACTCGTCAACATTCCCTCGCTAATGGTCAGTGTGCTATAAATAGGCATTATTGACTGAATGTGTGAATAATATAATTTCTTCCAAGAAAAGTTAGTGCTTTAATACATAGTCACAGATTTTTTGACCTATTCTGATGAAAATACTTGCCCTATAATCATATCAATAGGTAAATAAAGTGAAAAATGTATTCATTAATTGTTTTAGATATTGAGTTAGAAATTGTATAGAAGTTTTTCTATAAATGCTTTTAATTTTAAACGCGTTCTTTCTTTGTATACAAAATATTTGCGCAAACGTTTTACGTTGTGATTTATAAATTTATTCTATTTTAGTTTACAAATTAGTTTTATTTTGTCGTTTGAAGCATATGTATTATTAGCGTTTTTAGCTTTAAATAATCGCGAAATTCAAAAAGCTAGAGTAAGTAAAGTAAAGCTTAAAGCTTTCATTTTTTCTATTTAACTAAATTTCTAGATGGATAGTCCACTATCTCCAGGAAGTTCTCCTCCATTGCCATCATTTAATGCCACACATGTACTATACATTAAAGATGACTGCAATACTCGAAGTTATACATTGGACGGCGTTAATTGCTTTCGCAATTTTTACCACATTTTCCTCAAAGACTTCCGCAAATTTGGTGACGAATTGGCAGAACCAGTATCGACTATAATCTCGCGATTTCCAAAACTCAAAGCCGTAATCTTATCGGTAACGGATGTTAACTGTAAGGAAAATTTTGTGCGAATTATTACTAATAAGTGTGAAAGCGATTTGACGCACATTTCGCTATTTTTCGGCAAACAAAACATTCGTTTGAATGAGACGGAAGTATTTGACATGTGCCGCAAATTTCCTAATCTTCGCACTTTTCAAATATCGTGCGCCAACTTATCGTTTACGGAGACGTGTCTACGATTCATAATAATGGAGTTACGAAAATTGAAAGTGTTATTAGTAAACTCGAACGACATTAATAACGATAGCAATTCGTGGAACATAAATGCCGACTATTTTGCACACATATCCCCAAACATCGAACGATTACAATTGCCAGGTTATATGTTGACGGAGAATGCGGTCAACAATCTTGCAAAACAATCGTTGACACGATTGAAAACTTTAAGTGTCAACACAATCACCAATGGCTATATTAACGTAATTCGATTGATCTGCAATCGCTTTCCAACGCTTACCAGTTTTCAATATTCTTTACGCGAGGAACAGTCTGACGAATATAACAGCAATTTGTTAATGAAAATTATTTCGAAGTTAACGCAACTGAAACAATTAAAGGTGGAAATCTATAAAGCATTTAATAGCGTTCATCCCGTACTCAGCTTCCAGTCATTCGCATGCTTTAAATATAGTCAAACAATTAAATGCTTGGATATCGTAAATACAACTATGGACAGCGATTGTTTTTCTGCGATATCTTTGTTTATGCCACAATTAGTTAATTTATTTCTAGTTAGTATTGAGTTCATAGGCAACACTGATGAGTGTGTACGACCAATTAAACACATGAAACACCTGAAATACTTAACATTGGCCTCCATTCCTGAGCTCACTGACATTGTATTGATTGAAATTATCGAATGCTGTATAAATATAGAGTTATTTGGCCTGATATGTTGCGATAAGATGACCACAAACACTATATTAGCGGCGGTTACACGTGTGAAGAAAGCGCCAACAAAAAGATTCTTGTTATATGTCAACAAACGTTTCAGAGATTTTGTGGAAACTGTTGGCGCAAATAATTTTGTGAGATTTTTATAAATGGGAATAATTTGATATTTCGATATATTTTGATTCTATGTGAATAATACGGTATATTTATCTGTTTATATGCTCTATTTATTACATTTTACAACTAAACATGTAGTTACTATTGTTAAGCTTTCGAATTCTCCGCATTTTGACAAACTCTTATTCAAAATTGAAAAGATTTTTCAAACACTAAATAAACATATAAAAATATTAATAATAATATACTTTTTTACCTTATTCACTATTATTACGAAATTTAATATAAATAATTTATTTAATATCATTTTTTAATTAATCGAAATTAGAATTCATAAATTTAATTTAAAGTTGAAATCAATTATATAAAAAACGTTATGCAGTTGTGTTAAATGTACATTATTCATTTTAAAATAAAGTTGCCAGCGATACAAAATACGAACCGTTAACATTTTGAACCGAAAATACAAAACCTCGATATTGTGCTCCCAAACATTTTTCATTATAAAATAATAATAACTTCCTCTTTGTTTTTAATATTTGATTTAATATTTTAGCGAAGAAAATTATTTTAATTTTACTTTTTGTTTTCTAAATTGCTTATTAAATTCAGTTTACCGCGAATTTTGCCAGATATAGGTAATGCGTATTGTTGTTTATAGAAACTTTTAATGTATTTCTGACAATTCATTTTGCAATTTCAAGATTTTAGCAATCACTTTGTAAAAAGTATATTTTAAAGTAACCCCAATCATTTATCCAAACCTAAACGAAACATAGATATCAAAATTTTCGAGTTGGAAAATTAGGACATCTAACACCTGTGAAAATGCTGTTTCAAGTTAACTCAAAAATACATTCAACAAAAAATAGTATGTACTTCAAAGAATATTTATCTAACTGATAGAAATAGTTATACGAAACACAGGTATCGAAATACAGAGGCGGAATTATATACTAACACTTTAGGCGTATTATAAAGCGATGAATAAAATGTTAGATATTGTGAGATGTTAAATATCATAGAATATATAAATAAAAATAAAAGTGAAAATAAGAGTTAAAAACTCTTCAGTAAATTTGTGTATAGTCTGTCCATTAATAAAATAATCAATAATTTTGATAAGAATCAAAACAAATGCTAGTATGACAGCATATTCCGGTTTTGGCTGTAAAAAGTCTCGAAATGGTTAAAGATCTAGTCTATGTAGGAGGAAATTCGGCAAAAATATCAAAACGCATCTTAAATATTAAAGTGGCATATGCCTCTGTCAAATGGTAATAAAGTGTATTTGATTTGATCTCCTTTTAACATAATGCTTAACTTATAAGTAATAAAATACGATAAGCCGTAAGATACGTCACAATGATAGACACTGATTATGCGTATCACTACTGTATAGCATTATATTTAGCGTTTATCACTGTAATGTATTATTGTTTATATTTATTGGATTTATTTACAGTCTGTAAAGATGCATGTATACAATATATTATAGTACTGCACTGGACAAAGCGATATTAAATTTAATAGAGAGGCAAAAAGATAGCATTTGCTAATTTTTTATTTCATAAATTGGAAGCATATTATTGTTATATGCACGAATTACATATTTTGAAGTCATTTTAGCTCCATTTATAAATGCTATTAACTGCTAATTTTAATGATAAATGCTATAAAAGCTATAAATGCTATTTTTTCTGAAATATTGTCTTTTAAATCTGAATAATTTGATACCCCTTCACAAAAATTTTTTTTTAATATCACCAAAAATTCTTAACTAATTTCCCAAAAAAATGTTTAATTTTCTAAATAAAATAAATTAAGAAAGATTTAGAAAAATGTTAATAATGCTATTATTTTGACTATTAATTAAACTAAAAACCTATTTGTCTCCCCAAATTTAATAATACTATCAAAATATTCTCAAATAAAATCTCCACACGGGTTGCACTGAAAGAGGTCGGAGTGCAGGGGGATGCGAGGCACAGGAAATGTGGGGGCACAACAAAATGAAATATACAGGGGTATGTGAAATATACAGGAGGTACTCAGGGGGTGAGGAGTCACAGGGAATATGGGAGCACAAGGGAATGCAGTACACAAGGGAATACGGAAGACAGAGGATTCGGGGTAAAGGGGAATGCGGGGAAACAAGAGCAAGCGGGCTCTAGAGAAAAGTGAGATCCATAGATTAGGGTTGATAACATTGAGCAAATTTTCGGCAAATTTTGCCGCGGGTTTTTAGTAACAGAAAATATAATATAAATTAATGAGAGCAAGCGAGCGAAAAAAGCGAGAGACTATATACTTTCTAATATATTTAATTTCGAAAGGCCGTATTTTCTGACCAAACGGTAAGAGATACGATTACCCCACAAGCAGAAAAATTATAGCCATTCTACTGTGGGACTCCGCAAAAATAAAGAAATTTTTAAATTAATTTGTTTAAGGGAGGTTTAGGTGGGTTGAAAACATAGAATAATTAACTCCATATAAGTTTCTATAGAAAGTTGCGCAAAATATTAGTTCGCTTGCTATTCACATATGCCGTTAATATATAATAATAGCATGTTTGCTTTTTGAGCCGCTAGTTTATATATTTAATTTGAAAGAGCTATTTTTGCCCATATTTCTGACCAAACGGTAAGAGATAAAATTACCCCATATGCAAAAAATTTGTAGCGATTCTAATGAGGGACTCCGCAAAAATAAAGAAAATTTTAATCTAGTTAGTTAAAGGGAGGTTTAGGTGGTTTGAAAACACAGAAAGATTAACTCCATATAAGTTTCTGTAGAAAGTTGCGCAAAATATTGGTGCGCTTGCTATTTTACATATGCTGTTAGTATGTTATAATAAAAGCATGTATGCTTTTAGAGCCCTCTTGTCTAAAATTTAAATAACAAAGTCGGATATTATGACAGTACGATTTTTATTTATCTGACTGCAAATTTGTCAGATATATGGATTTGACTATGTCCGTCTGTCTGTACGTGCACACTCTTAAGTTAATTAAGGGATTTTGTTCTTTACTCTAATAAAGGAACTTTACCAACTTCTTACTTGAATAAATGGATTTTTAATATTTACTCTAATAAAGGGATTTTGATCTTTACTCTAATAAAGGGATTATCACAAATTTCTTACTTTAATAAAGGGATTTTGACCTATTTCTAATGTTAATTAAGGAAACTCATTAGTCAAAAAGGACAAAATATACTGTCAAAAATACAAAAAGTATGCACAAAAATGTGTCGAAATAGGCAAGAATCTGATAACTATAGCCAAAATTTAGGTTAAAATTGACTGGCATATGCCGGTTTTTGCCACAAAATAGTGATATTCAGACTCAAAATGAATAAAAATTACAGAAAAACTAGCCAAAATTGGCAAAATTATTCTAAAATGACAAAATTTGATTAATAATAAAAGTGGCATATGCCGGTTTTTGCTGTAAAAATATTGAATAATAGACTTAAAATTGTAAAAAACTACATAAAAACTGGAAGAAATTGGCAAAACTAGGCTAAAATGACAAAAATTTATTAATTAAATAGTGGCATATTCCGGTTTTTGCCATAAAAATATTGATTTTCAGACTCAGATTGTCAAAAAATCTAGTCATCATAAGGGAATTTCGGCAAAAATGTCAAAACCTAAAGTGGCATATGCCACTAATAAACGATGATAAAGTGATTTGTTTTTGATTTCATCTGCTTTTAACATAATAACTA
>JAQIXJ010004234.1:0-11181 GCA_034700185.1 Phthiracarus laevigatus | reverse complement strand
CGGGACTAAGCCAACGAATTTTACAATCCCGTCCTGTCCCGATACTTACATGGTACTATCCCGTCCCGATAAATCCCATAAAAATTTACTAAATCCCGATCCTGTCCTGTCCCGTCCCGATATTTTTTCCAGGTCTACTACAAAGCTCGAGCTTTTTGGAAAGAATCGGATGGCGGTTATGTTGCGCATTGTATCAGTACTTTTACCGAATGGCTAGTAATTATTTTTATGAGCGTAACTATCACTACGTTTGTGCCCGAATTTAAACGATTTAAACTGCACAATGGAGGTGTAATTTTTTTATCGGATAATAATAATATTATTAGTGACAATAATAATGAAACAAAAGTGTGAAGTATTATCATTGTATAAGAATTCATTTTTATTCTTTAAAAATAATAAATTACTACGCTATATATATATATGAAGAATTCATAATAAGTAAAATTAAATACGTTTATGATTTATATTTTCTAGTTTATTGAATTCATTTTTGAAAATTTATTTAATTTTAAAATGATTTTTCTCTTTCTGAATATACACCTAACTAAGGATTCTGGAAAATATGATTGCAATTTTTGTCTGCTCACTATCTTTTACTATTACCGTAGTCTTTAAATTATTTAATGTCCAATTGCTATCATAAAATTTCATATAAATTAGTTAGATATCGTTCAATGACAAACAACCTTCACAATATTTACAACCTGAATTAGTATTCAATAGTAAAATTTATTATCTTTTAAACAAGGCTATCTCGCAGTGCAGAGTTTGAGTATTCAACAGAACAGAGTATAAATAGAGATTGCAGATCGGCATATATTTGAAAGCAAGAGTGAAGTGTAGTGGCTTATTGTAACCTAGTTTTTTATTATTAAGCATTCAATAAAATTTTCATACATATTTTCATAAAATGGCAATTGATTTATATTTAATGCCGCTTAGTCCTCCATGTTCTATCTGTAATTCGACATTTAGGACTCGAAGTTAATTTGAAGACTGTTGATTTGCATAATCAAGAACATCTAAATCCCGAATATCTTAAAGTATACTTAATACAGTATTTAAAAAATCTTTCTCATTTTCTGCTTACGAGAGCCTGTAGTAGAGAGGAAAATTTCAGTGAAATTTTGAAATTTAGTGAAACTTTCAATATTTCAATGAAATTTTTGTGAAACTTTTAAAAAAAATTATAAGTTAAAAATTAACTTATTATTGCAAAATGATCTAATGATTTTCTCTTTTGAAGTAAGTGTCGGTTTTAAAGCCTAAAATCAATCATAATTTTAAGAAAAAATTAATAATTCATAAATTATTATTTTTGGATATTTTATAAAGGTTTAATTAGGTTCAAAACCCCGAAAATGGTAACTTGAGTATAGATGGCGTTGTTCAAAATTTCAATTTTTTTGAAAGTTTCAAGGCTCAAGTGAAAATTTCACTGAAATTTACTGAAAATTTCAGTGTGAAATTTTCGCAAAATTTCATTATTAACATCTCAATGTAGAGAGGAACTAACTTTTAAAATAAACAAAAATAACATTTCTAAACAATATATTTAAATTTAATATCACTGATTTTAGTAAAACTTGCGATTTTTATAATTATTTGCGAAATAAAAATTACAATGATAATCAAATATACCACATTAAACTAAAAATTGTCATACGATCCACTGTGGCCTTTTTGTAGCCTTTGATAGTGCTGTTACGTCACATAACAAAGTTTAAAGTCCACCAAATATCATGAAAAAACACGAACCAACAACCTCATCAGTGATTCGATAATGTCGTAAAATATTTTAACTGATCAGTGGTGCAATATATATTTATATAGGGAAGCTAGTGCTCAGGCTGCAGGTTCTTAAAGAGGCTCACGTTCGGGCTAATTTTATTTGAAGCTCGAGGTTCAGGTTCTTAAAGGAAGGCTTAGGCTCAGGCTTGGCTCAGGTTCCAGCCCGAGCTTCTGGAACCCGAGCCTCATTATCATTGCTTCCGATGCATTTATTTTTTATTATCTTGCAGTATATGTTCGCTATATATGGCGATCGGTTCATATCATCGATATTAAGACAATAAATATATTATGCCAATATCATTTGGTATCTCGTCTGGTTTATCATTATTCTGTTTCATTATACGACAAAATTTATTTTTAATAGAATCGTCAAAAATAATTCAATTTATCAGTAATATAATAATAATCATTGTTTATGATTTTGTTGTCTATTATTAAATTCAATATATTCTTAGAAAACAAAAAAATAAAGTAAATAAGTTTTAAAGATTTTTACATTTCTTCTTATTTTTTATAATAATTATTTGATTAACTTTTACCAGTTTGTATTTAATAAAAACAAGTTAGACATCAAAACTCCAATGCTATGAATATCTGACAATATACAGAGTAGTCTCTGCCTTTCAATACCTCTGGTGCAATATATTTAAGTTTCCCTTTGTATAGACACTGTATTTGTATTTCTATTGTGTTGTACGTTAATTCAATTTATCCTCTCCTCGCCCAATACGCGTAACAGCAAACTATAACAATCCGAAGCTGCAAAAAGAGTTATATTTTTCGAAACATCTTTATTTGTGCCATTTTATAGATAATATAGTTTTTTTGGCCCTAAGATCACGTTGAAAACCACACAAATACTGCTAATGCTGCCCAATAAGATTATATCAAAATAAAAACTTTCGATATAGAACACGATTCTTCTAAACATTCGGGAATGTCATCGATAGCGCGATGCTTTAACTGCTTCTTAAAACGTTCATCTTTTTGTACAAGAGCCTAATCAACTCTTTAATTGTTGACAAATCAATCGTTCGATAGTAAAGATGATAAGAGAAAAGTGAACAGAATTTATTGAGAAATATTCTGTTAGAATCTAAACAATTCAATTTAATCACCAATTAAACAAATCACAAGTGATTTAATAGCTATGAATACTATCAATTACTAAAATTTTATAAAACGATAAAATTTTATGTGTCGACCACTGCGTTTATGCGTTAACTGTCATACGTACAATTTATACAACAATACAATAAATAAATCGTACCAACACTCATATATGATTGTCAACTACACACTTGTTTTATTATCTTTTATACAAAGCAAAGTTTTCAGCTTCAAGTTTCCACTAGTAATTAGTCTAAGTTCCGCAACTGTTTAGTATACAGAACCGTACAATGAAATGTCATCTCATTATTTAGACGTTATGTAATTGCGATAAATTAAGTGAATGCGTAAATAAATGTAAAATGTATAAAAGTTTTAAAATAGAACACAATTTCAGTTTTTGTTACCCCTTAACCAAAATTTTTTTTTAATGCTCCCAAAAATTCCTAATAACTAACTTTTCAAAAAGCTTTTTAAACTTCATTATAAAATGAACTAAGAGAGATTTAGAAAAATGTTAATTTGAAGAAAAAGACATTATATTTTAACTTTTTATTAGTTTTTAAAAAATTATAAATGCTATTTTTAAGTGCTATTTTGTTCATTTATTAATGCTATTTATAGCGCTATTTTTGTATGCTTTAAATGCTATTATTTTGACTCTATAATAATTACTGATGAAAAGACTAGAATAACCAAACCTAAAATATTTAGTACTTACAATCAGCGATGGATTTGGCACGAGTTGTTTCCTCCACTGAGAACTCATTTTAATACTTCATAGTCTGGTAAATGAGTACAGTATGGGCAGTATGTCAAGTTGACAACCATGCGTATTTCTTTATAAAAATACTACCCAATAAGATTATTATCAAATATAAACTAAAGTGAGTTAGAAATCTTATAAGGGGTTAATTATGGTATGGTATTATTAATGTAAACTAATCATATTTTAATCACAACATTCGGGCAGAATAAAATATCAACCAACTTTTACAAAATGCGTTTGCTATAACAGTTCAATTAAGAAATAAACAGTTAAGCCGAAACAATTTTTTAAATAAATTATAAAATCTAACTAATTATGACTATCGCCTGCTTTTTCTGGTTGTGTCTGCGTTTTGTCCGATTATAGCATCATTTTTTGCTCTAAAATAACTATCACGATAATAACGCAACTCTTCTATACAATTCGTTGTAATCATCAATTTAAGAAAACCACAATCAATTTAATGGTTACCAATGGTTAAGTGTTCTGATGCACCATTCATTCATATTATCTAAAATTGATTTTTCCGTTTTCATGACTAGTGGACCTAATTCTGAAATCTAATAGCAAAAAAAGTATTGATAA
The DNA here is from genome assembly GCA_034700185.1 of Phthiracarus laevigatus. Classification (NCBI taxonomy): domain Eukaryota; kingdom Metazoa; phylum Arthropoda; class Arachnida; order Sarcoptiformes; family Phthiracaridae; genus Phthiracarus; species Phthiracarus laevigatus. Next base: position 6,920 of record JAQIXJ010004234.1, on the reverse strand, counting down.
CTTAACAAGAACGGTATACAACAAATATATGAAAGCATAAAAGTATTTGATTGCAATCCGTATTAAGACTGTTATAATGACAGCAACTTCTAGCAGTCGATCCACATCCACATCCACTCCAGTCTTCTCGCAGTCAACCCATACTAAATACTTGCTCTTTTTAACCATCCATGAACTCATTTTTCGACGTTAACAATAATTTTAATGAATATAGAATTAAACGTTTTAACTCAATTGCTGTGTCTTTAGAAAGATTTCAGTTAAATATCTACTTTGAAAATTTATCCTGTAATTTTTTGATTCATATCCATATGTTTGATACTAACTTACATACTAGAGGCGTAACTCAAACTCGATACTTTATTAACAAATCATTTTTACATTAATTTTTTATGACGCGACTTAAAAAATGAATGACTTAAAAATATATCAAAACAATAGATTTTGTCGACGACATATGTTAAAGCGATAAACAGCAAAAAGACTCCGCTACAGTGTGTGCGCTTTCGCAGTCATAGTGCACTTCACTCATTATATGTAAAGATGTTCATTACCGGTAATAAGACCGGTGGTGACCAGTAATGACCTCCTTTTTCAAAATTATTTACCGGTCGAATTGCACCTAATACTGATAATTACCGGAATAATCTAATTCAAACTTAAAAATTGCTTATGAATACATGCATTTTATAAGCATCATTTTGCAATCATAATTAAATTATTTGGTTATGATTAAATTTTAAAAAACGTATCCAAAAGCTAACTAACTGAAGAATGTATCAAAAATTTCACGATTGTTTGATAACTTTAATTGATTATTAAATACTACAAAATTGAAAAAGAAATAAAATAATTTTAACAAAATTTTATATAAAACCGGTTATGACCGCCGATTTATATTTTTTATCGTGACCGGTAATGAACATCTCTATTTATATTTCAATTACAAAACAATGAACACTCAACACTGCCAGGCGAGTAAACATATCTCGTCCACAAAATCTATGATCAAAACGTTTCTTTAATAATAAAATTAGCTTTAAAGTTAAATTACATTAAAAATGTGAGCTACTAATATTTTATAAAAACGATAAGTGTGAGTCTAGTTTTTTATGAATAAACCTATGCACAGACAAACATGAGATTGCTTTTTGTCTTTTTGTGACGTCGATAGGCTTTGATAGTGCTAAATGAAAAAAATAAATAGTAAAAAGCTTTATGCAGCAGCGTATCCAATTTGTTGTGTATTCGTTAAGATCGCAATAGCGTCAGCATAAACACTATGCGTACTCAGTCGCGGAAAGACAAAAAGCACGCTCATGTTTGTGCACAGACTATTTAGAAGGTTAAGGATATGTTATGCAAGAAGAAAAATTATAAAAAAGAGATATTAGAAACTTGTTTTCAAGACATCATTTAATATAATTGCAGGAAAGACTATCTGCGAATTGGCATTCATTATTCAGCGAAATGTTTCTCATTGTATCAAATGAGTTATTTTTAGCTCACAACGAAAAAGTCAGCTATTGGATTTGCAATGTCTATGTGTCTGTCTGTCTGTCTTTCTGTCTGTAGACTTTTTTTAGATGCCAAAACTAATCAAAATATGTCAAAATTGGTTTAAATATTGGTAAAAAAGGGCTTAAAATTGGTCAAAAATAACTAAAAACTGGGTAAAATTAGCTTTAATAGGGGCAAAAATGGCTTTACTCGGGTCAAAGAGGACCACAAATGATGAAAATTGGCTTTAACAGTGCAAAAGAGGGCTTAAATTGTGTCAAAAATGACAAAACAATGGGTAAATTAGGGTTAAAAATAACTAAAATCGGTTCAAAAAGGTCAATATCGGTAAAAATATGAGTGAATTTTGGCCTCACGCGTCATTTTAAAAAAACTAAAGCATGTTATGACACGCGCCAAATTGTTATTATAAGCACAACATTGATGTTACCTCGTCGACAGCTAATTTAAGAATGAACAAAAATATACTTAACACTCACTGAAGTACTATTTATTACAATGTTTTAAAGCACACTTAAACAATTATAGCGAAACAATAATAATTAAAGTTTTGTATGATTAAAAAATGAAATCAATAATGTAAGACAACAATAGATTTAAAGTCAAAGTGAGCGCATTTCTAATGTTCTTGTTTTTTAATTTTTTTTTTGATTTTTTTTGATTTTTTTATTTTTTTTTTCATTTTTTTATTTTTTTCAATTTTTTCAATTTTTTTCAATTTTTATGATTTTTTTTTTAATTTTTATGTTTTTTTTTATTTTTTCAACTCTATATAATTTGACAACAAGATCACAAAAGTTTGCTAATGATCAAATTAATATAATTGTAAATTTTTTGAAGGGTTTTAAACCGTTGTTAAAAATATTGTTGCTAAAGTACTAGAGAGAGTGTTTACGGAAAACTGTCTCATTTGTGATTCAGACTTTAGACTAAACATCAACTTTTTGGAAGGTAATTCAGTTTATTTAATCAATGCATTAAAAAAATTTTTGTTTCTTTTTTAATTGTTTAATTCTTATAATATTTAAAATAAGTATAGATATGAATACTTTGAAAATTATTTTAATGTATTCATTTACGTATTACTGCAAAAGTACTTGAGAGAGTGTTTACTGAAATCTGGCTCAGTAGTGATTCAGACCTCAGAGAGTGAACATCAACTTTATAAGAGAATTTTAACAAATATTTCGTTTTATACAGATTATCAAAATTAACTTAACATTTATGATAAGAACGATGATAAAAAGAAGGAAAGAAAACGCAAATGGATTGTGAAGAAAAGAGAAGATAACGAGTGGCGCGAGAAGGAGAAGGAGAAGGAAAAGGTTGGCGAATATATGTTAGATAAAAGAAGGGATGATGAATAGCGCGAGTCTGTGAAGGAAAAGCATCGAAACTATATGAAAGATAAACGAATGAATGACGAATAGCGTGATTCGAACAATGTAAGGGTTTGTAAGTATTTGGAAGACAAACGGATGAATTACGAGTGGCGCATAAAATAAAACGATTATCAATAATTTCCACAGATCTAAAACAATGTTGAAGTGTTATCAAAAATGACCAACATTTATATGTGACTCATGTAATGTTTCGTGGTTTGAAACTTTAATTACCCGAATATTATTATAGGTATTATCAAAATAAAGGTGTTTTAGTACTCGATAAGGTTTGTTCAAATACAACAGGACAGTTCCCTTTATGTTTCACTTGTTATCGTGAATTCAAATCAAATAAAGTTCCAATTTTAATTGAGTTAAATGTTAATACTTTCGAACAAATTCCACAACAACTTCAAGGTTTGACTTCTTTGGAAGAGCGTATGGTATGTCCTTGTATTCCTTTTATGCTAATTCGATTGCTTGGGCGCGATAATCAGTTTGGTTTAAGAGGAAATGGCGTTTACGTTCCCATTTCTATCGATACATCTATTCGTACTTCCATGTGCTTTCGAAGAAACGTATATCGTGAATTTTTGCGTATGATGCAGCATAAATCGCATTTTATGCTCAAAACAGTACGACCATCAGTAATTTTAGAAGCTGCTAAATAAGTGGTAAATGCGCCGTTATACATTGAAGAAAATTTTATTATATCGGACACAGATTATCGATTACAATAACGAATTCGAGCATTATGTCGTAAATACAGAAGACATAGAAATTTTTTAAGCAAAGGAATATTATACTATGGAAATAAACGATAACGAATTTAATGAGGTGCAAGAGCCAGCAAACATCACGTCGAACGATACTTTATGGCAAGAAAAAAACGCAAATGCATTCGGAGAGGTAAGATATCCATAGTCCATCTAAAGAGATAAAAACGCTGAAGAATTATCATTTCCCACCATATACTGGCGTTAATCACGCAAACAATCCAGCAAAATATCATCTACAAAAATATGTAAATGGGATATGCTACATAAAGATCGACGATGCTGTGTAATTCCAAAAAATTTTTTTATAATTAAGAATCGACAATACCAGATTATCATTCAGCAAATATCATTACACCTTATAAAACCAAGAAGGTCGGGTAATGTGACAGCCGGACAAATCTTAAACCAAGAACTTGTTGACAATCTTTGTTAAATCGACGACGGATATAAGTTTTTACGTGTGGATCGAACGTCACCTATGTACTGGGAAGCGTGGAAAACAGAAGTGCTAGCAATGATACGACAACTTGGTGTGCCAACACTTTTTGTCACATCCTCAGCAGCTGAAACTCGCTGGAAAAAACTTTTAGTGATTATAAAGAAAACAGTTAACAAGGATTATGAATGAATTAGATGCAAAAACTTAGACGTACACTGAACGTTGTGATTTTATTAGCTCTGATCCTGTCACATGTGCGAGATATTTCGACATACATATACGAGAATTATTTAGGGTACTTCAACTTCCAAATGCACTATTCAGTATCCATCCGATTACTGATTCATATATAAGTGTAGAGTTCCAACATCGCGGTAATCCAAATGCCCACTGTTTACGATGGTTGCGTGGTTTTCCCAACTATTTAAAAGACGACAAATCCTCACTAGAAAATTGCATACAATTAATTGACGGTTACATAACTACTGATAGCACATCTATTACAAAATTTTTTATTGGATTACAAACACACCAACATTTGTTTTCATGCAAAAAGTTTTTTGGTGATACTGTAAAGTTTAGATTTTCGTTTAAACAGTTTTCAATTTCGTACACGCAGATATTAGAACCATTAAAAGACTCACAAATTTCAGAAAAATATTGGGAGTTACATCAGTATATTGTATAAGCTTAGCGGTATTTGATATATGAAAGCTTGATGCTAGTTTCGAAAAAATTCTGAAAGAAGTTAAATTGGATAATCACACAAACATTAAAATTACAAGATCTAAACTTAAAAATCCGAAAGTTTACCTTAAGCGAAACGTAAAAGATATACGAATAGATGGTTACAAACCTGAAATATTACGCTTGCAATGCCTCTAATTTGGATAACCAGTTCATACTTGATCCATATAGTTGAGTTTAATACATTTTATATTATTTGAATAAACCAGACCGTGGAATGTCATAACTCTTGACAGAAGCAGTTGAAGAAGTAAAGGCTGGGAATTTTAGTTAACGCGAACGATTGAAAATAATTGAAGATGGTTATTTGAACGAATAAGAAATATCAGCACAAGATACCACTTGATATCAATGGATTTGTTAAGATCTTGTTGTGGTCACGTATTTATAAATAACGGTTAAGTTAATATACGCAAGTAAATGGTTAGTTAGTTGTGAGGTGAAATATTATGCATTGAAAACTGTTTCGGAGTTTTCCAGTTCGAAAACGTATGGAGTACCATCAAGACTTGTTTTGAAAGAAGTAGCTCTTTATATGGTCACGAACAATATCGATATTGCAAACGGACTTGTGAATGGAGCAAATGGTGTTTTGAGAAAAATTGAAGCAATATTCGGAAAACCAACAAAACTTTGGATAGAATTTTTCGGCGATTTGTTTTGGCAAAATACTCGTCATCATGCGAACGCGATAAAACAAAATGATTATGATCCAACTTGGACACCACTTAAAAAAATATCACATCAAATTGCACGGATGCGAAATCTAAATGTTAGAGTACGACGAACACAATTTCCATTGGTTGCAGCTGAAGCAACTTCTATTGCAAAAAGTCAAGGCTAGAGTTATGACAATGTAGTTATAAGTCTAAATTCGAGAATGCAACGATCCGAGGTTTATGTAGCTTTAAGTCGCGTTCGTAAGTCCAGTGGCCTTTTGGTTATAGTTTTTGTACAAATTCAATTTTCGTAATGACACAAATGCTATCCACGTTTGATACTCTACTCAGTTATACAGTATTATATAGGTAGTAATTAGGCGAAATTTTTAAAAAATATTGTAACTGTCGTTTTTAATACGAAAATTTACACTGATGAAACTTTTTGGTATATGATTTAGTAAAGAATGGCATGCTATACATTTAGGATTTTATAAATGTTCTGCACCGCTTATATTTGATATTGTTTACCAAAATTAAAGTAAAGCTAAACAGATGAAACTTTTTTTCTAACTAAAAGCTTTAAAATCAAACAACTAATGCACATATTGAAATATCTAACAATGTATAATAACCAATGGGAGCGCATTGCTAATCAGAAACAAAACAAATAAAAAAAATAAAACTCGTCATTTATGTACAATTGTGCTTATTAGTTTCTTAATTTAAATAATCGTAATTAATAGTTAATTAAATTAAAATAATATCATTTATAATGTCAAGAAAAGACAATTAAAACAAATATTAGTATTCTAATAGAAGAAACAAATATTTTTAGCTCACTTAGTCACCTATTGGATTTAACATGTCTGTGACTCTGTCTGTAACTGTGTAGACTTTCTTAGATAACAAAAATCAGGCAAAAATGATCAATTTTGAGTCAAAATTGGGTCAAAATTGGCTTCAATAAGCACAAAAAAGAGCTTAATTTTTGTCAAAAATGACTAAAAATGGGTCAAAATTGGCTTTATTAGGAGCAAAACAGGGCTTAAAAAGGGGCAAAAATGACTAAATATGGGGCTAATTTGGTCAAAACAGACACAAAATCGGTTAAAAAATGGTTAAAATCTGGGAAATTATGACCATAGTTTGGTGTAATGCGTCTAAATAATTATACTAAACACAACACGCGCCTATTTGTATCTATAAGCACATAATTGATGTTATCTCGTCGACAGCTAAACTACAAATGAATAGAAATATGCTTAACACTCACTGAAGTACTATTTGTAACAATGTTTTAAAGCACATAAAACTTTTATCGAAACAATAATAATTAAAAGTTTTGTTTGTTTAAAAATAGAAATCAATAATGTAAGCCAACAATAGATTT
>JAQIXJ010004233.1:0-11183 GCA_034700185.1 Phthiracarus laevigatus | reverse complement strand
GAAAAATCGGTTGCCTTTCAATAACTCTACAGTATAAGGTACCAAACCGTGAAACAAAGAGGTAAGACAAGTTCTTTCCTTTTGTTGCGACCATTTGTTGCTGGGAAATCTTTGATAACAACAGTCTATCAAATTTTAGCACATAATTTTGCTTTGTATTTTGTCAAAATTGTGATTTAAATAAAATGAAATAAAGTTTATTACATTTAATATTTGTTAATCAATGTGAGCTCATAATGAATGTTCGTTCTTTGGTTATTCTAAATTTGTTGTTGCAATATATATTTTTGAATTAAATAAACTTTTTATATAAGATATTTTAAATAAAGTTTCTCACTTTTGACTCCTAATTTATACATTGAAACCCTTTCCCTGGTTATTGGTCTGGTTTGAGAAAAGCCAAACCTATTATAGCACTTTATTATTTACATCATATCTGAGATCCCATAAGTAATTGAAAACGTTTAAATTTTCCATTCACTACCGTTCCACTCATTGCATATTTAATTATTAAAGCTTTTTTGCTTCTCTCCCAACTAGTAATAAAAACGGACAAATTATATCCATTCTACTGAGTGACTCCGCAAAAATAAATTTTTAAATTAATTAGTTTGGCGGGAGGTTTAGGTTGGGTTGAAAGTACGGAAAGTACAACTCCATACTAGCCTTTGTAGAATGATGCGCAAAATATTGGAGCGCTTGCTATTCACATATGCTGTTAAACATATAGTTTGAATAGTAATGTATAATAAAAGCATGCTTTATACGTATATACTGTATTCATATACCACGCTATATGTCACGTGTATTGTAAATCGCAAAACACGTGTAGTTTTACGGTATGTGTATGATTGTCCGCTAATAATTAATATTAAGGGAATAATCAAAAATGAAGAATAAGCCAATTTCGCATAAATTGGACAACACTTTCAAAGTAAGTAATTATTTCAAACTAATTGTGTTGACAAATAAATAATCATACCGTTATGTTATGGCAGTTTGAGTCGTTTCGCGAACGATTGAATAAAGTGAACGTTACATCATTCAATTATATAACCAAACAAAACCTATTTGATCAACAAAACGATGAATTACCGCATTTCGCGCATACCGTTCAAAAATGGATTGATTTGAATAGTACACTACATTTCGCTGAATTGCGCAAAAAAATCGGATCACTCAATACCATTCAAAGTTTGCCGCAAATTGTTTTAAGAAAAGATGAATTAATAGGCATATTAGTGGCGAATGTGAACCAAATAGATAATAATGGCGCCATCAATGTTGTATTGGAACTGATCGTTAGTTTAGCTCGTGATCTTCAATCGCTATTTTATCCGCATTTTAATGAAATATTTTCCTGTTTGGTTGAACTGATTATTGGTTCGTCTGATCCCGAATTGATTGAGAATACATTTCTATGTCTCACGTATTTATTTAAGTTTCTTTCAACGCATATAATCAAAGATTTTGAATCATTCTTTTCGGTTTTCGCTAATAAGCTGTTAACTTCGCCAAAAGATTTCATAAGAAAATTTGCTTCAGAATCGTTTTCGTATCTGATAAGAAAAGCGCCAAATAAATCCGATGTATTAGAGATTTTATTTAACAGCGTTAGTGAAGATTTAAATTTGTTGGAAAGTGTGGCGCAACTTATTTTTGAAACAATTAAAGGCGTTAATAAACAATTACACAGATGTGCGCATCCATTTTTGTCAACGCTTTTCGCGAAGTATATCGAAAATCATAACCAATGCATTGATCAACTGATTTGCAATGTTCTTCGGGAAATCGTTTGTTTTCTTACCATTGAAACGTCGGATATAGTTTGGACTGTATTATTAAATGAAACGAAACGTGAATTAACTGTTGTTAAAAAGTGTATTCCGCTGATCGAAATTATTGTAACCCATAATAAATGCAATTTGGTTGCTGATAATTCGCATTTATTAAACTATTTGTTTAATCTTTTGCGCGATTATAATTGCGACAATTCAATCATATCGAGTATACTGAGATGCGTACAATCGCTTGTGTTGAATAAATGGAAACAAATTACTGAACAGCACATCAAACTGATTAATGATGAAATATATTTTTCGAATTGTTTATCGGTGGAACATGTTTTGCGATTTACGCGAAATCTATTTGATTGTCCGATATTCGAAGATGTATTTTTGCCATCGATTATTAAATATTGTGAAAATTTTATTAATGACGACGATATTATTGAGTTTATTAAATTTTTTACTGAGTTAATCATTACAAAACGCGATCGAATTATAATGGGATATGATATCGAATCAATTTCAATATATCATTTAAAATTCGCCAATTCTGATGATTTTCAGAGGAACATAATGAAAATGATTATTAATTCCAGTGATTTGAACTTAATTTGGTGCGGTTTAGTTTGTTTGCCTCATATTTCTCCGATTATGTGTGAAACAGACAAATCGGCTATTATTGCTAAAGCTGTTATGAAATTGATGCAGAAGTATGAATATCAAACTGAGCCATGGATGGGTTATGTTATTGTCGAGTCAATTACAGCTTTAATTTTATTGAAGTCTGGACGGACTTCTATCCACGAATTTCCTGAAGCATTTTTTTATGATTTATTTAAGTAAGTAATATAACTTTAAAATTTTTTAAATTTTACTTTAGTTCACAATTATGAAAAAAAGATAAATTTACCTGTTATTTGATTGATTCATTTTCTAACAATTTCACAATGAATATAAGTTTATGACAAGTGTGATAATAAAACTGTTAAAATTTAAGTACCGGTAATTAATTTCATTATACCTATGACTAACCAGACGGTATGATCAATGCGATGGAAGATACAAACCCTAAATTTTTAGATGTGAATCAAATTTGAACTTAATCTTTTAAATACTTAGTAACGTTAAAAAGTTTAAGCAGACATGAAAAAAGAAAATATAATAAGCAAAAAACTTAGTTCGATTGAAATAATCACGCGTTTAATTATATTCCAATTTATATCATCGCTAATTACATATTGCTATCAATCAGATTTGACTATAATTATTTAAATCTTCTTTTGTTTCAATTATTAAGCTTATAATTATTTATTTTATTTAAAATTTAGATCATACCCATTGGACACAAGTATACTGCGTGCTTTAGATTTATATTTAACGTATAATAAAAAGTATTCAAACGATATTGTTTTGGACATAAATCTGTTGGGCATAATATCTTCGAATTTAGCTCAAAATTTGTCATCATTTAGTAAATTAAACAGATTATGCTCACTTCATATAATGACATTATTAGACAATCAATTTCCAAGTTCTGACGCTTATTCCGTTTTTGATATTTGCCTCAAAGCAGAATTAATGCCAGCAACTATTGTCGACTATCGAAATAAGATTAAATATCTTCAAAATTTAGATTATTCGGTCGTAAATGAATCGGTTTCGGTAAACTATGATAAATCAATTTGCTTAGAATTGATGCCATTTCGTTACATGCTCGGAGCGTTGTATGAAAATTTCAAACTTTTATGGACGCCTATTCTTAAATTGATCGAATCATACGGAAGATGCGCCCAAAATAAAAAACAATTCGCGAGCATATTATTTTCGCATTTGAAAAGTACATCATTTCTTATCTATTCGAGTGGCAATGAATATTTAAAGTTATTTGACGATAACGTAAAAAATTATTTGAGTTGTGAAACTAACTTATTGAGTTACAGTATGGACAGACCAGACCATTCAAATCATCGGCTTTTAGTTTTGAAAGCAATGGAAATGATTCCGGAAATTATGGAATCGAATAATCGTGAATTTGTTAATATATTTCTGAATTTTATCGAAAACGAAATGAGCGCGTATCTTGTTTTTAGCTGTCTATCGAAAGAAAATATTTCTAACGCAAAAGACGAAGACATAAATATTAGCGGACAAAATAAAAAACCAAATAATATTCTAAAGTTGTTTAAAACATTGTGTTCGTTTCTCGACATATTTTCAAAATTCAAGAATCCAAAAGCACTTTACAGACAACCAGAACTATACGATCTTTTTATGAATTTACTCTGCTATCCAAATTCAGACGTTCAAAAGGGAGCATTTAACTGCGTATATGCTTATCGACACAATTATTTGAACGCTTTTCGGGATAATTTTAGCCGATTAATCGATGAGAAGACATTCAAAACAGAAATTTACGTATTTATTGATGAAGAGAGCGCTAACGTGTTAGATAATGATAAGCGAAGTGATATTGTTCCCATACTGATGCGAATTTTGTATGGAAAAATGTTACTATCGAATGGTACGAAAACGCACGGAAAAAATAATTCTTTATTTAGGCGATCGTTAATATTGCGAATACTATCCGTTTTTGAACAAAATGAACTCATTTTATTTATGGATTTGATTTATGCCCCAATTCTACGTTTATTGAAACAAAATTATGAAACTTTGCAACAGTCAATCGAAGCTATCATAGACATCGAAAAAGTTATTCCTTTGCGTCAATTTCAAGCAATGATCACAACAACTTTATTTATTTCAAAACATTTTGGCAACAAATCGGTAGAGATTACGTCATATTTATACAAAGTTTTAATGATCATATCTTCGCTGATCAATAATTTATTATCAAATAAATATCGTGGTTCACTTAAAGAATCGGCAATCCCTGTATTAAAATCTATACGTAGCGGCTGTATTAAGATGGCAGCAAAGTTTTTTGTGTTATTTGATAGTTATCCGTATTCAAGTATCGAAATCGATGCATTATTTGATTGCTTGATTGAACCAATATTGGTTCAATTAGATAAAGATAGTGTTACTTCTCCGTCGCCATTGTTAAAATTGTTTGTCAAATTTAGTGAAAATCCACGATACCATTGCTTCTTTGGTAAACAATTATCGGATAATCAAATGACGCCAATTAATATGGTTATTTCACTTTATTCGAATGAAAAAGCGAGTCAATCCGTTATATCAGTGATTAATGATATTATCGAAAATCTATTAACATTTGAAAATTTTGTTGAAATTAAGAACGAATCGTATGAAATTGCGTCCATTGTTATAAATAATTTTGATTTGCCATTCGATGACCATTTGATGAAAGTTGATAATTCTGAATTGAACTTTGGTACTATTTTACTTCAACCATATGCCATTAAAATATTGAACCGAATTCGGTTTAGTTTCGATAGTAATCAAAGCAAATCTAAATTAAGAAAAAAACGAGGAAATGGTTTCAGTTTACAAGAGTTGAATATTTTATTACGTTTGAGTAGTTTTATATCTGATCCGCAAGAATGTACAACACTTGTCAAATTGATAATTTTCACGTTGGAAGTTAACAAACTTGACGAAGAAAAGGAAATTATTAATTTGAAGGCATTAACGCAATTAGCAAATCATATATTGGAAACAGAAGTACGAGATATCATGAAAAGTTGTATACCATTATGCGGAACAGTTAAGAATCGTATAGCACGTCAAGAACTTTGCACTTTTTTCTCAGTTCTGGGACAAATTGATAGTAATATGTCAAATATTATCTGCAACGTTATTAAAATTAATGCGTTTAACCCTAAATTTCCGGAGGAACCGGATTATAATACACGTTTGAATGGGTTTAAGTCAATTAACGAAATGGTTGAATCAAAACAGTTAAATGATTTAGATTTGGACACTATTTATTTGATTCATCATAATTGCGTGCATTTAATTAATTGTTGCGATGATACTGCGATTCGAGAATCCGCTTCAAACACAATTCAAAACTTGATAATTAAACTTTCGGAGTCTGAAAGCAAAATTTTCAATTTATACATAATAAAACAGCTTTTATTAACTTCAATTTGCAATGGAATTAAAGCGGAGTCAGAAACGGTTCGACACGAATTTATTGACATATTAATCGCTCTTATTAAAAAATGTAGTGATAGACACGAGTTACTCAAACATTTGGCTAAACTTAATAACTATGAAGATCCTGAAATAGATTTTTGGTTAAATATTAAGCACATTCAACTGCATAGAAGAGCGCGAGCGCTGACACGTTTAGCTAAAAATGATGATTTGCTTAAAACATTCTCAAATCGTTTGTTTGCGTCATTTCTATTACCACTGGCCTCTGGATTCTTATTCAATAAGCAATACGCTAAAAATGCTTCACTTTTAAGTTCTTCAATCGAAGCGATTGGCGCTTTTTGTAAATATATTTCGTGGTCTAAATATGATTCGTTATTAAAGCATTATACGAAATTATTAATTACACCAAAGTACGACCAAAAACTTATAATCAAAATTATTTCATCGATACTGGATAACTTTAATTTTAACGACGCTTTATTGGTTGCCACAGAAATGGAAATTGATGTTGAAAATGAAATGGATGCGAACAATAGAACTGAAATTAAATCTGAGTCGGACTGCGTTAACAAATCTAGCATTAATTCAGTTACAAAAGCGAAAATAAATAATTCAATATACAATTGTCTTATTCCGCTTTTGCATCAAACTCTTCACCAAAAAACGCATATTGACTTTGTTCACGACGCTATGAAGAGTGATTATCCCGAAGATGACGATATTCAGCGTATTCCGATAGCTTTGGCTATTATTAAATTGTTAAAATTATTGAATTGTCAGTCAGGTATACTGGAATCTAACCTTCCGAGCGTTTTTCTTAGAATATGCCAGTTTTTACGGTCCAGAACTGAAAGCATAAGAGAAGCTGCAAGAAGTATATTGATTAAGATTATGCAATGTTTGGGACCTAATTATTTCAAATACGCGTTTAACGAAATGAAAACTTCGTTAGCAAAAGGTTATCAAAGGCACGTATATGTTTATACAATTCACGCAATACTTGTGAATTGTGCGCCACAATTGCGTTGTGGAGATTTGGATGAGTGTTTGAATTGTTTAATAGAAATGTGCAATTTGGAACTATTTGGTAATCTATCGGACGAGAAAGAAGTGAAGCAAATTACATCTAAATTAAAAGAAGCGCGTAAATGCAAAAGCTATGACATTTATTATATTATTTCTTGCTTTGTGACCGAAAACTCGTTAACATTATTATTGGATCCGTTAAAATCTGTTTTATTAGAAACTTTTGGCTACAAAGTAATTAAAAAAGTGTCATTGTGTTTAACTAAAATAGCGGCTGGTTTAGTGGAAAACAAAAGTATGAAGTTAGACATTTTACTTGCTTTCATTTTTAATATCATGAATAATCCAGTTAACGATAAGCGAATCAAGAATGATAGTATAGATCAAACCACGAATAAACTCATTAAAACTAGTTCTCTTTTAATATCAAATAAATTTATTAACAAAAAAGAGAAAATCGTCAAAACGAATGATTTATCAAAAAGTTACGTTTTAATTGAATTTGGAATCAACTGTTTTCACTTTCTAATTAAACAGAACAGACTCGGTAGTATAACAGATGAAAATTTGTCAATTGTTGATCCATTTGGATCTATGTTGACAAATTTGCTTGACTCTACCAATTCAAAAGTTGGCAGTTATTCGTTGCAATGCTTACATTATCTGATAACGAAATATCCATCATTGGAATCACTAAAGAGTGAATCGCAAAACACAATTAGCAAAATATTTGTTTTGCTAAATAAGTATCGAAGCGTTGATCAAAGTAATTCTCAACTTACATCCGTCTGTTACAAAACAATAAGTTTGTTTCTAAAAGACGTAAATGGGGTGAAAATTAGTGACGATCAAATATCTGTTTTAATATCGTATGCCGAACAGGATATATTCCACAACACTAAGCAATTGACATCATTTACTTTATTGAAAGCTATATTGTGGCGTCGCTACAATTCAAAACAATTGGGCCAAATAATGAAAAAATTAAACGAAATGTGCATCACATCTGATTCAGAAGTTATAAGGAAAAAGTGTCGGAATATATGCATTAAATATTTAAGTGGACATTCGCAGCACAATAAGTTGAAAGCGCCGATTATTTTTTTTATTAGACATCTTGAGTATAAAGATTTAAGTGGTCGTGAATCCGTTATTATTATTATTAAAGATCTCGTATCAAAACTTCCGAAGCAATATTTATCATTGTATTTTGTGGACATATTTATTCCGCTGGCATCGAGACTTGTTAACGAAAACGCGTCTAATTGTAAAAAATTAGTGGCAGAGACTATTACGGAGTTGTTAACGAGAGTCGATGAACACGAACGGACGATGATATTTGATAATATGTTAATTCCATGGCTAAGTGATGAAAAAATTTTAGAGCGACACATCGCCGCACATTTATGCTCAATTTTTATCGATGTTGAAAAGAATGAATTTTCGAAGCGATTAATAAGTTGTTTACCGTTGATTCGACTACAACTTGACCCATCAAGATATAGTAATAATGATGAAAGTTTGGGTCCACAAACTAAAATTTATGATAATTTTGTTTATCAACTTTTAAACGTTTGTCGTAAACTAATTCAAGTTTATCCCGATATTATTAGCAATAAGCGTTGGTCCGAAAATTTTAACCAAATTTTAAGCTATATTCAAAGTTATTACTTATTGCACGCTCACGTTTGGATTCGTATTTTGTCGAATCAAATTTTTGGTCAATTATTTATTTATTATTGTTCCGAACGAATCGACGACTGCGAGAAAACACGAATCGATCATTTAGCCAATGCATTCATTAATCCATCGGATCATAATGAATACATGCTTCACAATTCGGATCAACTTATCAAAGATTTGGGCATCAAATTTTGTTTAATATTTCGTGACATTTATAATTTCAATTCATTAAGCGATCAATTGATGTACAATTTGGTTTCTATCGGCAAAGTTCTTATTATCGTGTCCGATGATTCAAATAACGGCCAGAACAGTATAAATTTAAAATGGTTGGCGAATAAACTTTTGTTTGAAGTCAAATATGAAATAAAACACAATCCAAATTTAGCGAGAAAAAGAATTTGCGTTTTCAAATGGATTGCAGCCATGTCTAAGATACTCGGCCAACAAAGGTTAGAACATTATCTGCCATTGTTTTTGCCGTCGTTGTGTCGCGAAGAGTCGCAGTTAAATAATGACTCCGCCGTTGAGAACGAGATGAACGAATTAAATTTAATAACGAAAGAAATTTTTAACATCATTAAAAAGACTGTTGGAAGTGAAAAGTTTACTGATTTTTACACTGAATCAAGAAATCAACTAATTATGAAAAAACAAGAAAGAAGAAAAACCCGAGCATTGGAGGTAAATAATGGGTGATTAAATAAATTAATTTCCAACTGATTTTTGCTTATATTTTCAGATGGTTACTAATTCGATGAAAAGCGTGAAGCGAAAAATAAACAAACACCGCAATGATAACCGAACGAAGCGGCGAAAGAATACGTCTTGAAGTTACCATTATTCGATAAAATGAAAATTAAATGATTGTTTATTGGTTATTTAAAAATAATTGAAAAAATTTTATAAAATATATTGAAAAATATTTATGTAACAAATGCAGTTTGCAATTCAGGTAATTGTGAATTCGCCATAATTCGCTCGATTTGTAATTGGCATTCCCGCAGAACCTCCTAAAAAAGCGAAAAAACTAAATTACCATAACATAACATAGCATAGCATAACTGCCATACCAGCTCTATTCCTATAATTTCATGCAATTGAAATATCATAGGTCTAGTGTAGTGCCAAAGTTTATTGCTTTTGATTCGTGTGAGACCTTCTATTGCAGTTATAATACTGGCCGCGGCAACCATTGATGGTGGAAACATTGAAAAGTTAAATTCTGTGGAAAACAAATTAGAAATATAACTATTTGTTTAGTTTAAGGTTAGTGCGAACAGAATTAAAGGCATTCCTATCATTCTGGCATGAAAATAGGCCCCGCCTATATTTCCTTTCCCAAGAGAAGCGTAACACACAACAACTTGTTTGAGTCTGGAATGTGGCACTTTTGTTACAACTTTTGTTTCCGTTGTTCCTTTAACCTAAATCAAGGCCCCTTAGTAACTAAAACTTTGGAACAAAGAAAGTATTCTTGTTTTGAACCAAAACAGTAAATATCACTTTAGGTTACTAGTTATACAACATTCCCTTTACTTTGGTATACAAATATAACTATTTAATTTTATAAATTATTCTTACCCGAAGCGCATAAAGATATAAATGTTTGCGAATGTTTTTTGATCAGCGTTTGCACTTCTGATCCTTTTGGCCATTTGTCTAATCGTTTTAGTAGTATGTTTAAAAAATCATTAGGAGTTATCGCTGATAAATCCCATTTCAATCGATTTAAAACAAGTAATTCCCAATCCATTATTTCGTTGAGCGTAATGGACTTATCCGTGTATAAAATTAATTTTTCTGCTGATAATGGATGTGTTTGACGCAATTTCGACGCTAAAAATAAACAAACTGATCCAAGAAGTTGCAATTGATTTTTCCGAATTTTGACGATTGATAGGAACCGGTCCAATATATTCATTGATAGTGGAAATACTGAATCCTGACATCCTTCCTCTTCGCATACCTCCAACATCCACATCGCCACAACTTTTCTCATATAAGGCTTTAATTCCGTTTGCAGGCATTTGAAATAAGACAAAGAAATAGTATAAAGTTCTTCAGTACACATTAAATTCTTTAACACACGATCGTCGTCCAAAAATACTGGGTCACTATAGGCTTTTAAATCATTTATTTCACAACAATATAAATCCATAGTTTTTTGATTAATTAAGACGAAACATATGCTTTGAATAACCTAAAAAGTGATTGATAAACAAACACCTGACGTTTGCGACCACTTGTTTCACTAGTGAATGAAGCACTAATAAAAGCGCATACAAGCAATGCACAACAGTTTAGAGTACGCTGCGCTGTGCAGTATAGTGTTGTGTGTGTGTGTGTGTCTGCGTAGTGTGTGGAAATGGTTTTGCGAGAGAAACATCACGGAAAGTTTGAAAATACCAGAGTTATTAAACTAATTTACAAGCATCGTCTTTACATGAAAAATTACATTAAATCGGAAACAGATAAAGAACGGCTTCTATTTGTTTATGAAATTAATAATCATATAATTAACGGTCAGTTTCCCGTTACCGAACAATTAAGTTTAGAGTTATCCGCATTAATGGCACAAATTGAATTCGGAGACTTCGT
>JAQIXJ010004232.1:0-11184 GCA_034700185.1 Phthiracarus laevigatus | reverse complement strand
CGAGTCTTCAGAACCAGGTGAACACTGGATAGCTATTTTTTTATGTTTAACGACTGCGCTGAATACTTCGATAGTTTTGGATTGATGCCATTACATGATGAAATATTATCTTTTTCAAAAAGAAATGGTATCATGAAGATAGTGTATAATCCTTGTCAAATTCAGTCAATAATTTCTAAAATCTGTGGTGCTTATTGTGTTTTATTTTTTAAGTTGAAATGTTTAAATTTAAATTTTTGTAATTTAATAAACAATTTTTCAAATGACAAAATTAAAAATGATTTAAAAGTATATTATTTACTATTATTATGATTATTTGTGATGTGAACTTCAATTTAATAAATATTAATGGACTTAGAAGTTCTATTTTGAAAATTGAATATAATCTTTAAAAAATTTTCAACTGTTGTTCAATTAATTGTTCGTTTAAATTCAAGTTCAACTGCATTAATATTTAGAAGAGGATATGTTAGTATCAGTGGTTTAAAAAATTATAAGCATATAATAAATAGTACATATGAATGTTTAAGTATTATAAGAAAAGTACATAATTTTAGTTAGATTAAGAACTTCAGAATTTTTAATATTTGTGAAGTAATTGATGTAAATACAGTTATAAATTTAACACACTTAGCAAAAACCTTTCCAAAATATATATCTTATGAAATAGAACTATTTTCAGCAGTAAAACTCGACTTTGAAAATAAAATATTTACAGTTCATAGAAGTGGAAAAAATTTTTCAACTGGATTCAAGTCTAAAAAACAAATGAATTAAATATTTTCTAAATATTTAATAAAGTTTATTAAAATATGTTTAGAAAATAATGGTTGCACCAAAGAGAAAAAATCGTTATCAATGGAAAACCAACTTCATTCAACCAAAAAAGAAGAAATTGAAAATTCCATTTAAGTTATTGAAACAGTTCGATGGAAAAGTTAATAAAAAGAATTATTTTAAACTTATTACTTATTACTGAAATTATAATTACGTCACAAACATTTTCTAACGAATCATGTAAAGATATTTTATTGAATTTAATTATCCCGTTCAGCTACATTAATAAAGTTACTAAGCCTTTTTTAGTAGAGTTAGTACAAAATGCGACACGAAAAAAATCATCATAGACTCCTCCTATTAAATGTGATCAATTGATATAAAAACATTTTTAATGTTAACTTCATTTTATTTCAAGTTGTTCTTTTGAAGAAAGTGGTTAAAATGAATACAATAATATTAGTCTTGCTTGATGAATCAGGAAGTATGGAAACTTCCAAACTTCAAGTAATTAATGCTTTTAATAATTTTATTAATGAACAAAAATCTGTTAAAGAAGACAATGCCAAAATATATTTGCTTACTTTTAGTAGTACAGTTAAAACTGTATATTCATGGCTATTGTTAGATGAAATTCCAGCTTTAAAGGATAATAACTACAAACCTTAAGGACTTAAAGCTTTGTATGATGCTATTTCTGAAGGTAATTTTCAAACGGAACAAAACAAAAAAATCGATGAACGAGTTATTTGTGTGATTATAACTGTTGGTAAAGAAAAACCTTCAAAGAAAACTTCACTTGAAGATAAAAAAAATAATTACAGATTATGAGGTTACTAATAGTTGGACATTCGCTTACATTGGTAAAGATCCTGATAACAGGAAAAAAATGAGAAGTTTGCTGTATATCCGCACCCTTGTAGACCCCTGTGCAGGGGGCTTGTAATCATTACTTTTAGGTAATTATTAATGGAGAAGTGGTGAAAAAAAACGCGTCTTGTGTTTATTGTTTTTATTTTTAAAATTTTTCATTACATTGTGTTTCTTATTTGTAAATTTAGTTATTTAAACCAAAAAGTTACATTTTTTTCAAAAAGTAAATATTAATTACTATTCCATATGCTTTTTCCGAGGCTTTTTACGATAAATCGTTATTTTTATTCGATTGGGTTAAATCAACAACTATTTGTCCAGACTCTCCTAATATGTTCAACCTATTTTTATAATTTTTAATTCCATTTTTAATAACATCTAAACAATCTGGATAAGATAACTTCTCTCTATTTTTTTCAAGTAGTCCTTTTCTAAGTTCTCTAAATTCTTTTTAACATCAGAAATTAATTCCTTTTGTAATATGCCTGGTTGTATATATTCATTTACAATGAATATAATATTGAGTCTTTTAAGATCAAAATGTCTCATATTTGAAATTTTGAATTTTAACTTAAATGTTTCTAGTTGTTTTTTTGTATGTCCCAAGACTGAATACATCACATAATTATAGTAAATGAACTTTTCAATATTTTCTAAGAGTATTTTTTCATCTACTAAACATAATCCATCGAATAACTGTTTAACTTTATCGTGAGTCCATCCTACAAATACTTCAACCACGTAAAAGTAATTATTGCTTAATTTTAAATTCATCTTTGTTATTTTGTCTAGCTCAGTTTTATCTTGTTAAATTTCATTTAATGTCTTTTTATTTTCTTGATTTATCGTTGATTCACGAGTAACTAATACATTTGAGTTTTCTATATTTGGAATTTGTGTTATTATTGTTGTTTGTTTTTTTATTTTATTATCACAATAACTTTTTGAAAGTTTTTGTAAAACCCCGGCTTCACGATTTTGATTATTTGTAAACCTATCTCTTTTAAATTGTTGATTTTTATCATCAAATAAAGTCAATTCTTCTGTTTCATAACAATGATAAATAGTTTTTGTTTTATTTTCTGAGTTGAAATTAGATTCCTAATATATTATAACTGAATTAGACAAAGCTTGTTTAATTGATTCTTCAATTATTTCATTTTGTAATTCTATTTTATAAATATCAAAGCGCTTCAATGATTAAGCACTTAACATTTTACTACTAATTATATGAATCCAATTATCATTTTTTCTTTGTTGTAATTTTTAGTCATCATTTTCTAAGTTTTCTAATTGTGGTTCTTCAGTTTGTGATGAATCATAAATTATCTCCTCATTTTTAATAATTTTTGGTTCTAAAGGTTTACAGTATTGAAATTTTATTGGGTTACAAGAATAAGCTACATAATTACCTTGAGCATTTTTATATTGAATTTTTGGAATATTAGACTCAATGAAAACAAAATCTGCATTTTTCCGACGAGATTTAGTTGTTGGAAATACATTATTTCGAATATTTTAATTGGACTTTTTTCTTAAATGAAGGGTCGATAACATCAAACCAGATTGAAACTCTACTATATGTTCACCACTATCTTCTAAGTTTTTATGATGATTGATATGTTTTCTAACTTTTATTTCTATTTTGTTAAATCTATGAATTTTTAGTTGAACATATTGTGGATTATCATAAGTTATTCATATTTGTTCTCTGAACTTTTTTGTAGAAGGTATTTCAACAATTCGAAGTATATTTATTCTTGTTGGGCCATTAACTCTATAATTTATTACATCACACTTGACATATAAATATTTAACATGTTCTATGCTATAAGGATGTCTTGGAGTTGTAGTTATATCGTCATAAGGTAAGTTTAATGTATCAGGTAGAACACCAATTTCAATCACATGACTTTTAATAAGTGGAAGATAATACACTTCACATAATTCCTGTACATCAACATTTATTTCACGGTAATCATATCCGATTGTTTATCATAAAATTGGAGATGGTAATATGTTTTTATGTAATTTAATATATATAATTCTCATGTTTTTTTGATATTTTTTGACATAATGCAATTGTATTTGTTTTTTAATTAAATTTAAACGAAGGTAGAGTTTTCATTTGAATATCTTTGATTCTTAACAAATATTTATCCTTATCGAAATGATATTCAGTAGCATTATTCATCTCATCAAGTAATGAGTCTATAGTATACAAATTTTTTGTTACCCAAGCATCATCATGAATACTTGTTCCTAATCCATGAGGAAGATCTTTATGGAAATATAATAATTTAATTGTTTCTGAAGATTGAATAATGTACCATGTTTTAGTAAATGAAATGTCCGATAATCCAACTGCCCATGTTCCTTCCAAACTCACATCTTCCCTTATTGAGTATGGAAAAAAGTTTGTGGGTGATGTCGATTAAAGTCACATGGAAGTGTTTAATAAAAAGAATCCATATTTAAGACAAGATCGATACGTTCATAATATCTGACTTTGTAAAGTTAATTTCAGTAAGTATATGGTCGCTCGCTCTCTCCGTTTGCTCGCTCCCATTAGTTTCTATTATTTTTCATAAAATTGAATTTTTACTTATAATTTCAGATTTTTACATAAAACAAGCCAATAATCAATTCTATTTTTAAAATTATAGTCATTATAATTACAATGAAAACGGAATATCCCGATCGGTTTTTTGGCTATTTTTACCCGCTTTTTGTCATTTTGGTCCTAATTGTTACTTTAAAATGGAATATATCTCGTTCTGATTTTTGACTATTTTTACCCGATTTTTATCATTTTTGTCCAAATTGTTACTATAAAAACGGAATATTCCGTTTAGATGTTACCCATTTTTGTCTATTTTTGACATTTTTAAGACTGTTTTCATATAAAAACGGGAGATCCCGTTCCCAATTTTAGCCATTTTTTGGTTATTTTTGCCTTATTTTTCCAATTTTTATCTATTTTTCCAATTTTTATCTATTTTTTTTGCCTATTTTCACAAATTTTGACCATTTTTGTGGCCTTTTTTGACCATTTTTATGCCTATTTTTGCCACTTTTTGGCCATGAAATCCCTTTATTAGAATAAGATATCGTTTAAAATCCCTTAAATAGAATAATAAATCGCTTAAAATCCCTTGATTAGAATATGAAAATCGTAAAATCCCTTTATTAAAGTAAAAATAAAAATCCCTTAATTAGAATAAGAGTGCAGACGGACAGACTTACGGACGGACGGACGGACGGACGGACAGACAGACAGACGGACATACCCAAATCCATATATCTGTCTAAAAAGTCAGATAAAAAAGTTGAGTATTTATTATATTTTGAGAACATTTTTAAAAATATTTGCAACAAAATGTCATATGCTGCCATTGAAGCTACATAGAAATCTATAATTTTAATAATACATTTGGCTTATAAGCCATCAATAAAATTCAAATCAATCAAAATAATCAAAATAAATAAAACTAAATGATGATAAATGATGTGTCCTGAAGAATTTTAATAACTGGTTAGTTACTAAATATTTTTGTTGTTTTGTGTGTGAGAGAGAGCTTATAACCTTCAAACTAAATCTAATAAGCATACTCGTTGCTTACAATTATTTAGTTTGCTATGCAAGACCAGTCATCTTACTGTCTCAGTATGTAATCGCTTACTCTACCTGTTAAATGTTCAAAGTATACAAATTGTTGTGAGAAAATATTTTCCAATAGGATTGAATAATTGGATAGGTTTTACTTCTGCTAATTTTTAGTTTATTTAAAAGATTAATAATGAATCCGAAAACACTATTACTGTTCATTAATTTCTTCTGCTTGTTTTGTGCACGCGATACCGCTTTCGAAACTACCACTGATTTTTACAATGACGAGATTAATGCCACGGTTTTTGCAATAACTTCTGCGGATGATTATGAAGAGATTGAAGACACCAAAGAAAATAGTTCAGAAAGCGTGGAGTTGTCGAATGAACCCACAAATACCAAAGATATAGCAACGGATACTGAGAGTGATTACGACGAGTACAAAGACTATGAAGATAGTGACGAAGATATTGAAGAAAGCGAAGAAGTATCGGCCGATACTTGCTTTAACACTTTCGTTGTCGACAAACTTAATGCGTTATACGCGAAAGAAGTGAACGCAACTATAACGAGACGAGTGTCTCATATTAACCAGACGTTCGAGTTTGCCGACCGTTTGCTAAATTTGGGCCGCGTTTTGCTATACCATCCCACCATTATTGCGCGAATATCCGAATATGTGCTCGCATCGGTTAATTTGGAGCCCGATTGTTTAGGGTCATTATTGCGCATTTTCCAGGCCATACCGAATGCTGAGATTTGGGCGTATAAATGTAAGTCTCGCGTATTTGTTTGGATATAGATTTGATTAAGTCCGTGAACATAATCATATTATTTTTTCAATTAATTATAATTCAGTATAATTAAAAAAGCCATAAATATTATAAGAAATCAATTTATATTGATTTATATTTTGTGGTATATTGGAAAATATATATAATATTATTGAAACTCTAGTCCGACCATCAATATTTCTATTATAGAATGTTACATATATATATATATATATATATATATATAAAATTATTGAAACTCTAACCCGACCGATCTATTATAGATTGATATATTTAAATATCCTTTAACATGATATACAGTAAATATTTTAACCATCTAACGTTTTTCTATTCTTACAGATTTTTACTATTTGCATCGAAAAGAAATCTTAAAATATTTATTGTTCTTATCTGCTTCATCAAATGATTTATTTGCATAAATTATTTTTTTTTCAAACGTAATCATTCTATTTTTATTGAGCTGTTAATCAATTTCATGTTTTGCATGACCTTTCTCGGCAATTAAAATTGACAAACATTCCAGAGGAAAAGCGAATAAAATGCTATGATATATACCGTACGATTTACAGTAATAGCCTCCAGGTTTTTGATGAGTTAAAAATCGCTATCGTTTCATTTTTAAAATGACGTAGTCGTTTAATTTAGTAAACTTATTTTGAATTTATTTTAACTTTTGTTTTTTTTGGCACAAAACTTTGGTGATTTATTGATAGTTATATAATGATATAGTTTTACCATATTTATATTGACAAGAAAAAAATCTTTAATTCAAATACGGTTTGACCTTAGCGCTAATGTCTTTTTGTTATTAAGTGTTTCGAGCTTATGCAAGATCCGAGTGATATTACTTTATTACTTGTGACTACACATTAAGAGCTAATTTTATACCTTAACAAAATTTTATTTTCAATTTATGCTAATCAGCGATGGATGATACGCATTTCAATTTTTTTAAAATTTTCTTTGAAACTTAATTATTATTTAATTATACTTTACAGTGGATTTCCAAAAACTGTTCAGTTAAGTTACCGTTGTATAAATTATTAAGCTATAAACTTTAAAAGAAAACAAATTAGAGTTTGCATTCAATGCTAATCTATATTTCATAAAATTTATATTGATAGACATTTGCAATTTATTACTTTATCCCTTGAATAGTTTAAAAGCAGTATCTGTTTGTTGTTAGATGTTTACAATTTAATTAAACAAAAGTAAACCATAAGAATTATTGACACTAATAGTTTTATTAGCTTTGTAATAAATAAACGAAATTTTATTGATATTTTTTTACAAAACTCGAAACTTTTTTATTCGCTTATTTGCTAATATGTAAATAAAACGTTTTTGTTCTGAAAAATATTATTTATTGTAAGCACAATTAATTGCATTTCTATTAGACCATTAGAAAATGTGAATACCGAGGTTAAATATTTATGGTATCAATAATTTTGAATTGTCAATTACCTTATTATAATATATTTGCATAAATGAAAATGCGTGCTGCTAAGGATAAAATATTGCGCTCAATCGTTATATCTTAATTTATAAATTTATATATTTTAAAAAGTTTTTTAATGAGTGCTCAGCAGCGGCCGCACTTCTAATGTTTTCCGTCCTATCCTTTTGCGCCTTAACCTCAATAAATTACTTTTCTGTTGCTTCTATACTTTTCGCTAACAAAAATTTTTAAATAACAATATTTTTCAAAAAATGCGGTAACAATATGGGTTATATAGATTGACAATAGTATAACAACCGATTACGCTTACGGATAGATTTTTATTTTTCTAAATGACATTGTTTATTAAAAAGATTTACAAACATTAATGTAGATATATAATTTTTTACGATTCAATATAATTTTACAAAGCAACTAAAAATATAAAATTTCCCTTATTTATTAGCCGCTTAAAAATTATTTTTAAAAGTTAAAATTTCTTTAAGTTTTTTTTTACTTTTTAAATTTTTTTGCACGCGTCCATTAAGACTAACTTAAAAAACTATTTTAAAAATTATATTTATTTTAAATTTACGACCGGTGTTGGTAAAACATGATATGTGGTTTGCTTTGGTAGCACAATAGTCTGAGCCTTCTGCTGCGATGACGCGTAATTATAATCACTGTTATAAGAAATGGGTTCTTTGCTGCCCTTAGAATCTTGCGTTGACAGCGACTTATACTCCTGCGGAAGATTTGACCCATTACTCGATAGATCTTTACCGCCATAAGAATCTTGCGTTGACAGCGACTTATACTCCTGCGTAGGATTTGATCCATAACTCGATAGATCTTTACCGCCATAAGAATCTTGCGTTGACAGCGAGTTATATTGCTGCTGCAAATTTGGCCCATAACTTGACGAATAACTTGATCCAGAATTTGAGCCATCATTTGAACCATAACTATTATAACCAGATCGTTGTTCAGCCCAAGCATGTACGGGTCCAAGAAAGTTTACATGAGCCGGATAACTTAGCTGAGTTCCCGGTTCGTTGGTCTTAACTGTGGCCCTGAATCCATTGTGATCCGCTTCGTACTCTACTAAACGCGATATGCCGTGACCGGTCGAGTAGCTATAGGATCCTTTCACTAAACCATGTCCATCAGCAGTTTCGTGGCGCGTGAGCGTTGTGCCGTAATGGTCTTTATTATCGTAGCCGAAATTGTATGGCATGGGTTTATGCGTGTCGTAACCGTAACTATTGTCTTGGTTAGTGTTACCGTAACCGTACGAACTGTCTGATGAAGCAGTTATGGTCACTATGATCGAACAGATGGTTATAATCTATGGCGAAAGGAAGCAACAAATTTTAAGTTACTTTTCATTACATTTCACGCGCAAAAATACTTACTCTAAACATTTTTGATTTGAAAGCGAAAATATATTTAAATTTCCAAAAATAATTACTGAGCAGTTACACTTCTTAAAGAAACTGAAACTAAATGCTGATGAATGGGTGCTTAAGAAGGGTGAAGTTACAAACGATTTTATACTTGTGTCCATAAAAAAATAGTACCAGTTTTTTCTGAGTTACGATTATTTTTAGGCGTCGATTTTTGTTTTGCTCGTATTTATTATTTTTATTTGTTTTCGTTTGAATTCGTTTTCTTCCGTGGTTTTCCGACATTACGTTTTGAAAGCTTTTGATTTTTTTAACGGGAGTAAAAAACAAATAAAAATCCATTAAATAGGACTGAATAAAAGATTAAATGAGTCAGTAATTTTATTAATAGTCGCTTTAAAATATTTTTTAATTCAATTAAAAAATCTGCAATTAAAGCTAATGTGTAGACATAAGTAATAGGAAAAACAACTAAAAATGGAAATATTATTGAAAATCTCACTTAAATCTCACTTATACTTAAACTTACACTTATATTTTAATCTATTTTTAAACAATTTGTGTTGCATTTCAAACTTTCATATGGAAAAATACAGCAAATTATCTGCGCATAGTTTTTAATTAAAAGAATTCTCTCAACATATTTTTATCGGAATATTTTAATGTCAAATATTAGCTAACTGTATGTTTAATTCAAATGGCGTATTTGCTATTTAGATATGCAAGATGATTAAAATATGAATAAAGCGATTAAACTTATTTTTAATTTTTTGAAATATGTTATAAATTTAGAAATGTTTCTAAAATGAGAAAGTTTTTATCGAAAGTAAAATGAATAGAAGTTTTTTTAAGTGAAACTAAGGAAAAAATTAAATTTTTCCCCAAATGCTAAAGCAGAGATTGGTAATGAGCTTATCGTTTTTTCACATTTAATTAATTTTTTAAACTACACAAAACACATGTTTGATTAAATAACGAATTCATTTCTGCGCCCCATCTTAGCCTTAAATTGTTGACAGATACTATTAATTAATGGAAGCTATTAAACCGGCATTAAAAATAAACATGTTTTTGAAATTTCGTTATGGCCTAAAACACAATTAATTTTAAATATAATTGTCAGCCTCAAAGGAAATTCATGATGTCATGTTATAAAATGCTCTGTTTAGTAATAATAATGATAGAATGAATAATCGGCTTATTTATTGCATATTCGCAATTAAATTTTAAAGACTTTGGAATAACCCAAAAAAGCGGTCTTTTATGCACTTTAATAAATCTAAATTAGGAAAAATATTAGCAATTTATATTTTCACTCTCATAAATTAGAAACTTAATCACGAGCCGATAATAAAAAAATAATAAAAACAACAAGTATAATAAAAAGGTAAAAATATCCGCACACTGTTTCAGATTTTGCTCAATATTTATACGATTACATTATACTGTACAAATCGGCTTTTTAATTGCCACTGAAATGATTTTAGTGTTTTAGACGAATTAAAATGATATCCGCTTATTATAAAACTTTGTTAAAATCACAAGTGGTGCTAAATCATTATCGACCGAACGATTTTACTTTGTTTCATTTGAATGGCTTGATATATCATAAATAAATAAAATGATATATTAATTCCTATACTTCGAAATAAAATATATTTATATTTATAACCCCTAAAAACAGTATATGGGTGAATTAAAATTTAAAAAATTAACGACTAAGTTGTTTTTAAATAATCATTTTTCACGATTATCCGCTTTCACTAATACTGTCAAAGCGTGTCTATTAATTAATTACAAAATATTGTGGTATTTCGAACGCTTATTATTTTTAGAGACAGAAATATATTTAAAATTTATAGCTAATATTACTAATATTCATTGCATTTTTATTATGAAATTTAATATCCCGCAGCGCCAATAAAATGTGTCTAATTTTTTTAGGTTTATTAAGTATTGATAAAACTTTAGTGTAACTAATTAGTAACAAGAAATTTCAATACTTCACTTTGAACTTTCTATTTTAACTATCTGGAGTAAGTTTACCAAATATTAGCAAAAAATGCGTGAAATTTAAGCACGAAAGCGCGTAGGTGAGATCTAGTTTATTATCTACTAGTATAAAGTTTGACAAATAAACTGGTTTCGTTATTTATAATGTTTAATTTGACTTAACATATCAATATTGGCCAAATTTACACTTATGAATCAGCGATGCACTTAGTGTGCAACTTTTGGGAAAAATGGGAAAAAGCGCACACTTGTTAACGGTAGGCGTCTGTCTAG
>JAQIXJ010004231.1:0-11185 GCA_034700185.1 Phthiracarus laevigatus | reverse complement strand
CTGAACGACAACCAGTTTTCAGACAGTGTAACGTTATCAATCTGAACGCTAACGCTATGAATCTGAATTTGCTGTATCGTAATAATCCAAGTTTATTGAGTTATTAAATTGGCATTACTGTGTTTGAAACCTTATGGATAGGATTTAATGTTAACTATGCTTTACGCCAATAAAATAAATACCACTACTCTGACGCTAATCTCGGCAGCGTTTATTTAGTTAAATAAGCACTGCATCAAAGATCCTTTACTAAAACATGATAAGTTTGAAAAACTATATTATAAATAACTCTAACATCAATAAAATGTATATAGACTTACCCGTCATTATAATTCCATATGCCATAAGCATACAAAAATTATCAGCATAAGCACCAATAAAACCTAGTAATGCGGTCCCAATCGCAAAAAACGATGCAATCATGTAAGAGCCGGCCTTTAAGCTCGTGGATGGCACGACAGCCCATAAGAATCCGTAGAGTCCCGCGAGAAAGATAAACGCACCAACGATAAAATAGATGATCGACACCACCTCTAAAGTTGTTTTCACTAATTTGACCCAAAATACTTTAATTGCCATAATCTAAACTATTAATAGATTACTGAAAATTATAATATCTGATGATAGCACTGAAATGCGTGAAATTAATCACGAAGAATCATCTAAATATGCATTCCATTTTGGACAGATAACAATTTTCTAAATACAATTTCTGTGTATTTTTGTTGACGACCTCAAAAACTCTTTACTCTATTGCGGATTTGGCACAACATCCATAAGGATAAGCAAGTTTCTATAGCAACTGCTATAAAGTCGGAGACAGTCTGTCTAAGGGTTTGTAAGCTGCGTCAAACTAAAAATGATTTATTAAACTCTATTCCACTCTAAACTTTAAATATAGTTTAAAAAACTTTGACGTTCTTATTATAAATGTCCTTTAATTCTAAACGTATTTTTCAATCCGATTTCACTCAAAATATCCGAACACAAAATAGCTTTTTGATATCGTTTTGGTAACAAAAATCCAAATAAACAATAATAGAGCGTAACGTTAAGATTGTGGTCAAGTATTAGCTGGTCGTACGCGTAATCTCGTTATACTATTAACTGCCGCGTCTCCTCTTTTAACAATTTTGACGAAATGGCAAACACAGAAACACAGAATCACTTCTACCAAAGCGATTGCGGCGCACAATAGCGACACAATTCTAATCGGATTGTAATAAATGTTAAACGCGTGCATAAGAACGGTTGCGAGAAGAAACATAAACCGCACGAATGCTGCCATCACTAGAATAATGCCATACGCGGCTAATAGTTTCACGTTCTCTTCGTTTACTGCAGTGATGCCCACCGCTGATACTGTGACCGTAATAATGCCGAAAATTAACACTACACTGGTAGATCCGGCGCTTGGAAATCGATCCTCTTCTGGAGATATGGCCACATCGGTAACATTAGTTGGCTGCGATTGATCAATGGTTTCCATTTCGCTTAAATCATTATCGGGAGCGAAATTAATCGAAACAATCATTATTTCGATTAGCATAGCGCTGCCGATTATAAATATAACCGAATTAATAAATAAAAGCGTTATTTTTAAGATATGAGGTGATGCGTACGTCGGCATTATTATTGTCGCAATCAATGCATTACTTATGCGTTCATTATTAGTTTTTAAGCTAAACTGTTGGCAAAACTATAGCATCGTTTAACTTTATACCTGATCGTATAAAAGAATCGCGAAGAAAACATTTTAGGGTTGTGCTGCGTCTAAAATAGAAACCGTTATTTGGCATCGAAACTACTATAGACGATGCTATGGTTAGAATGTCGTCGTTTTTCTTAAAGCGTCTTATTGTGGATTTCTAAAAGTGTAAAACGGAAATGCAAAGCATAAGCCATCCAACTTTTAGCGAAAAGTTTTCGCATACTAACTTTATTGTTAGACTCGTCATCTTAATTAATCGATAACGTTATAAAAGGATAATGTCTGTTCATAATGAAGTTATCTGGTTTCGAAATAGAAAAATAAATCAAATTAAACTTTATTTGAACAACATTTTATTTGAATAGTACAGTATTTGCAACAATGACCTAAATTTTATGAAACCGATTAGTTTGAAATAATCCGTAAGGTTAGTGAAGACTAGGGAAAGTGAAATTCGTTTGAAAAAAGGTACAAAATCGTTTAAAAAATTAAATTTAACACTCGTATGAGTTAATCTAAAAAACCGGTAGTTTTAATATTTTCAGAGATGATTTATAATCAAAGATAGATTTTCGTTTAGTTTTTATCGTATATTTAATTTAACCAATTTAGTATATCCAGTTATTTAATAGAAAACTACCAACAATTTTAAAAATTGTTAAATCTCTTTTATAAAAAAGTAGAGCTTATGCTTTTGACACTGTCTGTCTGTGTGTCCGCAATCTTATGTCTAAGGGATTTCACCTATTTCTTATAATAATAAAGGTATTTGTCATTTTGCAATCTTGACTCAAAAACTAATAAATTTGTGATATAAAATTGCTATTACCTATTAAAAGTGAGCTCTCTATGAATGTTTTGTTCTTGTTTTAATTTGTTTTCTTTAATTTATTTTATTTAGGTCTTAAT
The DNA here is from genome assembly GCA_034700185.1 of Phthiracarus laevigatus. Taxonomy (NCBI): domain Eukaryota; kingdom Metazoa; phylum Arthropoda; class Arachnida; order Sarcoptiformes; family Phthiracaridae; genus Phthiracarus; species Phthiracarus laevigatus. The sequence goes on along the minus strand of JAQIXJ010004231.1, from coordinate 8,565 downwards.
CGGATCATTAACTCGTTTTAATTAGAAATGATTACAATTTTGTTCAATTGTTAATTAACGATTTTCACTTCCCTTGTGATGAATGATTTCCGATTCGAAAATTGAAACGACATTTTCAAGACCTAATGACACAAATAGGGTTTGTATAAAACAATAGTTATCTGTAATTATCTAAATGAGTATTTATTTGTAAATATTATGAGAAAAAAATGAATTCACTATATTTATTGTTGTACTTTTTGACTAAGTTTTCGTTAAACTCTTTTCAGGTAATTGATGAAAATTATACTGATCTAAATCAATCAAACGGAGTTTACGAGAAACTAATAGGTATGTTATTGTTATTTTAAGTATTTTGTTTAGGTTTAAAGATATTTCTCAATGATTAATATTTTATATAATTTAAGCCAATTTGAACTCGAACTGTACAAAACCTGATGATTGTAATATGAAAAGAAGTATTTGCGACACAACTCTCAACACTTGCGAGTGTGACTCAACAACTATGCAAATACAGAATAAATGTTAGCATTAATTCAGTTGTAAACATGGTAATGATTATTTATTTTTTTTTAAATTTAGGCCAAACTGTTTTGTGTGAATCAAATATTGAATGCGAACAAAAATATTTGTATTCGTCGTGCACTTCTGGACGTTGTCAGTGCATTAGCAGAAAGAAAATTCATGGCCAATGCTTTAAAAATTTCGGTTAATTTTAATACATTTTTTATATTAGTTTATAATTCTAAGTCACTTCATTTAGTTTGATTAAGATTAAATGGTGTTTGTTCAGTGTAGAATTGCTTGACCCCAAAGCAAACCAAAAAATTAATATATAACCCGAACCATGCATTTTATGTTTTATTTATTCACATTATGTATTTCTGTTATCCAGTTGCGCGTCCTATTTATAAGTCTACTTACTATCTATCGATCAAATATAATGCCCATATCATATAAAAAGTTTTAAAATCCCTAAAAGTTAATAAAAATGTTATCGTTTATGTGCTTAGAAAAATATTTACGGAAAGATTTTACTATAATTCGTAGAATGAATTATTAGCGTAATTAAAAATGAACCCATGTTTATTTTAGCTGTATTACAATAGAGTAGACGCAGTTAATACAACTGTAAATATTTTTGATCATTAAAATTGTTTTAGCATCTGCGACGTATTTTCCTGAGTGGGCGATAGTATTAATTTCATTATCAATCGCGTTGTCAGCACTTCTCGGCGGAACTGTGAAAAAGAAATCGGTTAGACGACAGTTCCAATCAATTTTCATTTTGCTGATGAGATTATTATCATTATATAACCAAAACGAAGGGAAATCTGTGAGCGATTTAAGTGTGTGCGAAGACAATACTAAAGAAGAAAGTGATGACGAAGACAAAAATGATGGCAAAGAAAAGAAGGAATCAGAGTCTAAATTATAGTAGATTTCGATATTGTACAGTATTGTGTAATATACTAAACACTTTATACGAATAGTAGTAATAGAAAATGTAATGAATTTAAAACATACAGTGTTTTCAAAATATCTTTTCAAATATTTGTATGGCATTCTTAGACTAATTTTTAAATTGAGTTTTTTCTTTTACTTAATCATTAGACAGCACTTTTGCACATTAATTTTATACTCAATAATATTATAAACTTTCTTTTTTTTATGTTTCAAACTTTCTATTTTTACAGAGCAATGTTGTGTTTTCTAGAAAAAAATTATATCTATTAATATGTAATGTTAATAAATTTTAATTAAAGAATACATACTGATGACAGTTAGAAAACTTAAAACTTTACTTATTGCAGGTATATAAATATTTTATAATAATTTTTGTTCATTATATTCTCTACCAAAGTTAACAAATTTTTCTAAATATTATACCAAATTTTAATTGAATAATATTTTTTTATAATGAAAATCTTTTGGCAGTCATTGATTATGTAACATCAAGTGAGAAATTTGGATTCATCTTCAGTTTCGAGTGTACATACAGTTAATACTAAAGTTTTTGTTCAACATTTTTGGTAACACTCGTTTTATTAGGCGATATTCTGGACATAATATTATCCTTTTTAATTTTATAAATTAAATAAATTGCGCACAATATCTCAAAAATATCAACCACAGTGGTTATCAAAATAAAATCGATGGGCTTATCGATGAGCGCTCGACGCGGTAATGCGAACCAAGTGATAAAATTGCAGCTTATAAATGTTATCATTATTAACGCGTACAGAAATAACCAAAATTTGCACATATAGTATGACCCAATAATTCCAATTAAGGACACGATTACGAATAGAATCGTGTAAATTAGTATACTCTTCAGTTGAACGTCACTCGAGTATTGTTGTTCCGAAAATAAGAGAAGCACAACGATACTTATAACGCCTAACGTGAATGAAAGCAAATTAAGCACAATAAAAACACTGCGGGTTAGAATCGTAAGCATATTTGTAAAGAAAGTAATAAGAATATCTACTTTAATGAAATGTCGTTTACATTAAAATATACCAGAAATGCATAAATATTGGAGAAAGCGTTGAACTTATTGAGTATATTAATATTTGGCATCATTTAATATAGATATTCTATTCATATACAGAACATTATCATGAATGGGTGGAGTAGAGTACAGAACAAAATCCACAGAGAATTGAGGTTTTTTATGGAGATTAATCAAAATTAATGTATGGAAAACATCGAGCTTAAGTTGTTCGATGAAATTATTTTCCTTCTAATAAATGTTGATTCAAAGCATTGCTAATGTTCAACAATAGTTATGCTCAATACTGTTCTATCAAAATGATCTGAGCGGTTACAAAACATATTGATCTAGTTTTCCATACAGCTTAATGTTCTAACTAATTATTAATTAATTTCAAAAGATTGTTATTTTATCCTTGTAATTTTCTGACAATTCTATAATCACAAAATGGGTTTGAAACTATTGATTTAGAACTCAAACTACCCTTAAATAAGCTGATAAAGTAAGCACCGTATTATTAAAGAGTTTTTTTATCCGAATAAAACTTTCGGATGTATAATAAAGCGGAACTCAAACTGAGAGTTGCAAAAGAAAGTAATGTTGATAACTAACTGCAATTATTTTATTGAAATGCATTAAATTAAGCGCAACTGTTTGCTCGCGTGAGTTTCTAAATTTAACTTCTAATAATAATAATAATAATAAACAAACACGTGTATGATTGATGGTTAACGCAATAGCTTTTATAATGATTATTAAAGTCAAAGTAAATCAACAAAAAGTAACAATACAATGCTAAAAATCTCTATTTCAAATTCATGACAAATTTATAATTTTTTAAAATTTTAAATAATTTTCGATGTATAATTTAGCGATGGATTAGACATTACAACCAGGAACCACAGCACTTTCGCTGCACTTTTGAGAGGTTTCGTCAAACGCCAACGTTCTCTCGCAATAGACTACGTTTTGTTCCCATAATCCCAAATCATTCTGGTAGCAGAGGTAGTATTTGTGGCAATTAATATGATCGCGAAATCCGCCAGCTTTTGTGCAATGAAATACGGAATCAGTAACTGAAGGTAAGGTTGCTGTGACTGGTGGAGAGGTAGCAACAGTGGTAACTGGTGGTGGCGTACCGACAGCCACCTCACTGTGATCTAAACCAGTGTTAATTCCGTGAAGTAATGGGAATTTAGTGCTGCAATCGCCATGAAAGTCATCGTTATCTATGGCATAAGCGCTGACACCACCAAACCCTTGAGACGTGATTGAATGAGCTTTTTCTGATACTGTTTTAGAATCTTCAAACGATATCCAATCGCTTCCGTGAACAGCATATACGGCTGGTTGTGCCGTATCTCTTCGAATAACGAATGATGACGGAGACGATTTCATCATTGTACACAACTGAACGAATAATTTAATCAATCATTAAATTTGATTACTATTTGGAAAATTAGTTTAAATATACTTCATTATAACCGAGTAATCCAGAAGTTTTAGTGTACGGACCGGCAGCGCCTCCAGTTGATCCGCCGGCAGTTCTTTCGTTGTCAGAACTGTTGGTTAAATGCCAGGTTCGCGCGTAGAGTGGTATTGCCGCTATTAGTTTATTTTTTGGAGCTCCTTTCGACCACCAATATTCGAGTGATTCGATCTAATATTGCAACAGAATTATTTAGATTTTAAATCGTAATTAAATAATTAGAATATTAAATACCTGCCACTTGATGGGCGCCGCATAATCAACTTTGCTATCCCACGGTCCGTGTAAATCGATTGTTAATACGTGCACAAAGTCCACATAACTATCGCGCAAAAATTAATTAAATTTAATTAATTCGAATATTTAGTTCTAGTTTATCGGATAGAGAATGATTATGATTTTGTTATCGCAACAAAAGGCCGCTTTTTTATCGTTTCTCTGTTTCTTTTATTAGGTTTGCATTTTAAAAAGAATAGGAAATTTTATTCCTCAATAATCTCAACGAGAAAACTATTAATTTAAACAAGTTTAATGTAAACTCGAATAAATTATGCCAGAATTTTACAATACAAGAATTTTTCAAAAACCATAAACTGAAATAAAAAACAAAATCCAAATTATAAATTAATTACTTGATAATTTTTGGAACGTCGAATCCACTATCAACTGTTGCGTGGTTCGGTGAACCAGTGATTCCAAGGCTGAAAGAAGTTCCCGCAAATTTTTCATCAAATTTGTCCAACAATTGAATATAATGGTCTCTATCTGCTTGTAGTGGATATTGCCAATCAAGCATAACGCCATCAAAATGATATTTACTGAGAAGCGTAACCACGCTATTAACGAATGTAGTTCGCGATGAATCGGTAGCGGCAACAGTAGTGAATTTAGTGGACTGAGTGCTTCCACCAATTGCTACCAGAGCTTTAGCGCTTCCCTTATGTTTTACGAAGTTAGACATATCATCTGAGGGGCGATAAATATTTATTTAATTTAAGTTTATATATTGATTCAGAGTATGCATGAATGCATGTATTCGCGATTATCGGCTCTAAATACTAGTCAATAATCATTTTATTTGTAGTTTTGTCAATATACTTGTAAAAAATATTCATGTCTTAATAAATAAATTTAGATCCAAAAATAGTTGCATAAATTCCATTTTCCTCTCAATTTTGTAAAATCAATAAACATTGTTAAAATGCTGAAATGCGATTAGGTTTGTAAAAATATTAAGAAACGCTCAAACCCATTAGAACTTTGCTAACTTTATAAACCCTCAACTATTTGAATAGTTAGTTATACATTAAAAATAGCATTAATTAAAATGTAGTTAAATAAATAAAACCAAAAACATACTCAAATCCTCCATTAAGTAAGGATCCAAAATGCTGACAGTGTTAGTGTCAGTGATTCCAAGATATGCGTACACAATATGGGTGCACAACGAAGTGTCTAAAAAAATAATATAAAATTTTCCATAAATTTAAAAGCATATAAAATTTAAAAAATGTGAATTTTTTCGTACCGATGTTATCGACAGTCATTTTTCCTGCTCCTTCTCTCCAATAAACCCATGATTCGTAGTAACAGACCACTTTAGGATTTTTAACTGCATTTGCATATGCTATATAATTTAATACAATTACAGCTAATAGCAAACAAATTTTGGCCATTTTAACTTTATTTAAACCCAATTTAAATCTAAAAATATTTAAAATAGTTTAAATTTATGTTGAATTGTTAATGAAACAATTAACATAACAAGTGTTCGCTATAACTTGTTAACCTTTTTGATCGATTATTTTACTTTAAATTCCTTAATAACTTTGAAGTAATCTATAAAACATATCATAGATTAATGGAACAGAAGTGCTTTTTCACATTCAAGATCCCGGATATTTTTTAAAAGTTTGCACAGTACTGCTACAGTAATTATGATGCAAACACTTGTTGACTTTTGGTAAATTGCAAAACATATATATTTTGAATAAAGAAATTGTAGAATAAAGCATAGATAAATTATCTCTAACTGTGTTCTAAGAATTTTTTTACAATTTAATAGACCTCATCAACACAAGTTACATAAGCAATGCTCGTTTTTGGTAACAATTAGCATTATAGGCGCAATAATTTTAAAACTAAAATACAATACAAGAAGATAAATGATAACATTAATGCTACCAATTAAGATAAATAGTATATTTTTTGTAATTTTTAATGTAATTTTTTCAAAATTTATTATACAGTATATGTAAAAAATTATAATTTATACACAAATTAATAAAAATAATTATTGATATCTCCCTATTGATAAAGAATGTCATATAAAACATCTAGTTATTAATAAAGGGATCTACAATTTATTTAAGTAAATTTTGTATCTCATTAACAATGAGCGAGCTTTTCATGACACCATAAACTATAAGATGCGGTATTTCAAATTGCATGAAATACACCTAAAAAGTACAAAAATCTAAACTTAGAAAATCTTACTGTAAGTTTAAAATTAGCAATTTTATTATTCATAGTTTTTAATAAAGTTTTTCAGCTTTGATAAGTATTGTTATATCACTTCAGATGTTAATTGGCTTTTAAATAATTCAGCGAAAAGTTATTAAGTGATTTTGTTAAGTAATTATTTAATGTATTCGCAATAAACCTGTAAGTTAGTTAATATTTGTTGTTTTAAATAATAGCTAATTTATTTATGCTAAACTAAAGTTTTGAGTGCCTAAGTTCTACAATAATCCATTTATTTGGGTGACGTTTTTTGGTCGCTGCAGAAAACTCTGTTGTCTGCAGCGTTCGACTTTCGTTCGGTGTATTTGTTCGAACACGTGCTTTAAATATCAATGATGATTAAGTAAAATAAAATACAAGTGTTTAATACAGTGCGTCACACACTATTGATCTGAGAGTTGTACTTATTTCTTTCAAAAGGACTCACTTGAAATTTCTGATAATTTTGATGTATTAAAATTCACTTGATTTAAACTAAAATTTTGGCCTTCATCTATATTATCATAGTGAGTCTTAAATATGTTCTTTCATAATACCTGTTGAATTAGAATATCAATTATTTTACTTTTTGATTAAAAATTTAAAAATGTCAACATTTTTCAATCCTTGAACTTCCAAATTTTTTGGTGAGGTCACATAGCCTGGCTCAGTAAGTTTAGATTTTAAAATACACAATTTTCCATAATTAGGATTAATTAACCAAATGAGTTTGTACACCAAAGCAACTGACAATATTCCGAATTTGCTACAATTTAAAATTTGGAACATTTTATGGTAATGTTGTCTTTATTAATTATGAACACAAGCTCACAAAGCTCATCTGGGAAAGATTGGGCTTGAGCTTGAAACCCAAGCTCATCAGATTGCAAGGGTTTTTGTGCAGAACAAGGTCATTAACAATACAATTACTTATTAAATTGTATAAGTAGCAAACATATATGACATAGAGCGTTTTGCTAATCCTTCGAAGCATTGAAATGTTATACGTATACCACGCCCACTGTACGTCACTTGCTTAACATTTCTGAGGAATAGAGAGGAATGAACACACGCTCTATGATATATGACGTATAAGCACGCAATACATACGTACACATGAGTTATCACTAAATTTACATTGTATTGGTATGTGCTATAAGCCACGGGACTGCAAGGAAACTACAGCCAATAGCTAGGGATGTGTTACCACCTGAATAGGATTTGGATTCGATTCGAGAAACTGTTTGACGATTCAAAAATTAAATATCACTTCACTTCCTCTTTTCTCGAGGATTAAACAATCACTGACTTAATTTAGAAAATTAAACTGTTTAGCTTACAACGCTTATAACAACAAATTTTAATTAAAATTAAATTAAGAAATTCAGCTGTTATTAAAAGAAGTTTTATTTATTTTATTAATTATTTAAAAATACAAATCTTATCTCTCGAAGATCGCTTTCAGTACCAAACCACGACTGAAACTGAATTGAAATTTACAACTGATTAATAATCATAATGTTAAGCCTTATATAAAGAAAAGCGACAAAAGCTAATTAAAGTTTAAAACATTAAACTTTTTACTAAGGCGTGCCTCAGTATTATAAGCCGTCATGTTATTCTATATAACTCATGGGCGCGGATATGGAGGTACAACATTGTATTAATTTGGTGCGGGTCTCTTGTCTTTTAAACTATGAAATTATCATTAGTTTTCTAATTGAGTTAGCATGCCGTAGTCGCGCATGAGTAACAAATTATGTAATCGATTAATTGTTAGAAATACAACTTTGAAACTCATATTCTGTCCAAACCCCGCAAACTTTAGATCTAAACAAAATTTTATATTAGAGCTTGCATTGAGCTTGAACTTTATACTAGACTAGTGAATCTATAGCAATTTCGGAACCCGACCCGACCCGTGCCCGAGACTGTTGAACCCGACCCGGCCAGATAATCCAACTTAAGCAAATGTCAATAATTTTATGCAAAAAAAATTACACATAAAATATATATTTTAGTAGTTTTACAACTAATATTTGTTATTTAGTATAAATAAAGTTGTATTTTTAAAAAT
>JAQIXJ010004230.1:0-11187 GCA_034700185.1 Phthiracarus laevigatus | reverse complement strand
ATGGCGAGTAAGGGCTAAATTTGTTAAGCAAAAATTTTTCTTACTCGCCATGGCGAGTATGGCGCGGTAATACGTTAATAAAATTATAATTCTAACGTTAAAACTTTTTGAAAATTATAACTATTTTATCTAATTATACGTGATTTAGTTGTCTAATTACTTGGAGAAAAAAACTTAAAGCAGATTTATTTAAGGAAGAAAAGCCAAATAAAGAAAGTGGTGAGAAAGATGGAGATGAAAGTGAAATCTCTGAAACGGATGAGATCGATGATCACGTGGATCAGGAAGCGCGTGATGCTAAACGGAAAAAAAGAAAAATTCTTAAAGAAAGACGAAAACTTAACGAAAGAATGAATTTGAAAATGGTATTAAAAAATGATCAATTGGTTGAAGAAGAATACGAATTATTTAGATTGAAAACAATCAAAAACAAGAAACAATTGGACCAAATCGATGAGATAGATCTCGATAAAGTCGAAGTTGATTTCGATGACGATATTAATGAACATGAAACGGATTTGCAAACAAATACCGTCTATTATGATAAAGATGATGAACAGCTTGAATTCAGTTCCGATGAAAGTGATAATTCAGACGTTGTTAAGTTGGATGATGTGGACGAAAATTTGCCATCAATTTCTAATGTGAATATTGAAAGTGACGAAGAAAATGATTTGGTTGTGAAATTGGAAGACAAAGAAACGAAAAGAGACAAAATTAATATGTTTTTTGATGCCAAAATATTTCACGACGAAAGTGATGAAAATGACGACGACTTGGAGTTGGAATTGATTGAAGAAAAGCTACAAAATGGTGATAAACGTAAAAGTCGTTCGTTACCTAAAAACAAAGGAAAAGAAAAACACGAATCGAATGCTGACATGAGCTCAGACGATGAACTAAAACCGGAAAAAGAGATTTTAAATGAAAAATGCAAAAAGAAAGTGAAGCTGAATCCTGAAGAATTAGCTTTAGGAACTCTAATGATTAGATCACAAAAAACAAAGAGAGATATATTAGACAATGCTTGGAACCGCTATACACACGGAGATAACGAGTTTGCGCCGTCTTGGTTCAGGAAAGACGAAGAAAAGCATTATAGAAAACCTCTTCCCGTATCTGAAGAGATGGTTAAAGATTATAAGCAACAGCTAAGAGAAATAAATGCGCGTCCGATCAAAAAAGTGGCTGAAGCTAAAGCCAGGAAAAAGAAGAAAGCTCTCAGAAAATTAGAAAAAGCCAGAAAACGAGCGGAACATATAACTAATGCTTCTGATATGACTGAGAGAGAAAAGTCGGATCATATTAAAAAGTATAAATTAATATTATTTAATTGATTTAATAATTATACATATTATTAACATTATTTTTTTTGGTACGTTATAGTGCTTACAAGAAAGCTTTAAAAGATAACAAAAAAGATGTTAAATACGTTGTGGCCAAAAAACATCTCGGAAAACGGAGGCCACCGGGTGTTAAGGGAAAGTACAAGATAGTTGATCCCAGAATGAAAAAAGATAAACGTAAAAATGATTCCAAAGGCAAGAATAATCGTAAAAATGATTCCAAAAGCAAGAATAATGGTTCGAAGTCTAAAAATCGTAAACAAAATTCAACCAAAAGAAAGCGTTAAAAAGATTTTTCAGATATTATTTTTTCTTTCATACATAACATAAATAAATAGTTGTTTTATGACTTTTTATATTCAATACGTTCGACTTTAACTTCATCGCCGATCAATTGATAAACATAGGTAACTACAGTTGAAGATTGTATATCCATCAGAACAAATGATGGAATAATGTTGCTTATAATTAAAATAAAACCAAAATTAATTTTATTATTTCGAAATATAAACTTGGTTTTGATACCTTTCCAAAGCACTGTAAGCTCCAGTAGCGGATCCAGGATTAATAAAAAAATTGCCGTCGTGTTCGTACGCTTCGAACTTATGTGTTTGTCCCGTAATAAGAATGTCCACATCGAGCTGTCGCTGGATTAAGCCTAAACTTTCGGGATCACCCCATGGAACTATTTGGTGTCCGTGACATAAACCAATCCGAAATTGACCAACTGTTACCACCTTCTGATCAGGATAATTCATATTCTAATAGATAAACAAATAAAATTAATAATAATTCAGTGAACATATAGACAGACACATGCACTGAGCACTGACCTCATCAAACTCTCCCTTAACAATGTGCACATCACTCGCCAACGTTTTCAAGTAATCATATGACTCTTTAGTGCATAAATTGCCGGTACATAAGATGTGCTGAATACGTCCAGGGACTAACAGTTTCTTGAATTTCGACGGAAGACTGTGAGATCGGTATGGAATGTGAGTGTCGCCCAACACTAGTACCAGCTATTATGTACAACAATCTAATTAATTACCATTGAATCGAAAAATTAGAAATTAAATTGTTTACCATGTTTTATATAATCTACAAAATTATACAATTAATCAAAATATAATATATATTTAAATTTACGATTTAGTGTTTTGAAACGATAACGCGTTTAAATGAGTGTTAGTTTGTGATCTGTACGCCCCGTTTATTTTGTGGTCATGTTTTTGCTAACATAATAACACTGTGAAATGTTTGACTGTTTCATTGCGCATAATCAATATATCTTTTAAATTATACGCACGTGCATATACGATACAGCGTTTTACATTCATAAATATAGAGTATGTGATTAATGACCACACAGATGGTTATAACGTCATTGGATAATAATATGAAAACGCAATTTTCAATGATCTTCACTAATATTATTTCATTAAAGCATAAGTTAGTAATATTTTAAATTTACCATTATTTATAATAGTTTTTTATTTGTTTTATAATGTATCAAAGTTTTTTTCGCCAGAGTGTCGACTTTCAAGAACTTGTTAGCTGTGTTAGGATCTCTTAAATTATAGATTGTATACATGCAATTGGATTTGATAAAAATCAAACAAACAAATTTATTATCATAAATTGGTTGATAAATGCACGAAATATCAATAATAGTAGCGATGAGAAATTCGCATAAATGGTTAATGGATTGTTTAGAATCTATTGATTGTCAAACATTTAAAGGCAGCATTCAATTATCGGTGTTTGACGATGGATCGCACGATAACAGTATTGACATGTTTAATAAATGGGTTCGTAATACACAACAAATTCATACTATTATTAGTTATAATACGGATGAAAATCATTTAGCAAAAGGTGTTGGGTTTGCGAAGAACCGAGCAGTGGAGCAAAGCGATGGCCAATACCTGTGTTTTCTCGACTCCGATGACGTGATGCTCGAAACTCGAATCGAGAAACAATATTGTTTGGCAAAACGTAATCCGAATGCGATAATTGGCTGCCAATTCATTCGTGAGCCAAACGATTCAACGAAACGTTACACTCAATGGGCGAATCATTTATCGCCGCAACAGTTATATCATCAAATTTATACTTCAAATGGACCCACACTACTGATGCCCACTTGGTTTTGCAGTAGAGATGTGTTCAACAAAGTTGGAGGATTCGATGAACGCGGCACTGGTATACCTGAAGATTTAATTTTCTTCTATAAGCATTTGAGTTTAGGCGGAAACTTGATTAGAATCGACGAACCACTGCTTATATATCGATACCACAGCGAACAGACAACATTTTCTGTGTCTGAAGACGCTATTTGGTCCGTAAGACTGGAACAGTTTGAGAATAGAGTTTTGTCCAAATGGAAAACATTTACGATATGGAACGCTGGCAAAGAAGGACGAAAGTTATACCGTTCTCTTTCCGATCATAATAGGACTAAAGTGATTGCTTTTTGTGACGTTGATTCCAAAAAAATTAATAGAGGATGGTATACGTGGGAGGAATCGAGTATTAAGCCAAAACCAAAGGTTCCAATCATACATTTTTCTAAATTGATGCCACCTGTTGTTATATGCGTTAAATTAGGACTTACTTCGGGTGACTTTGAGCATAACCTATCGCTAATGAATTTAATTGAAGGAACAGATTATTTTCATTTTGGATAGTTTTCTTTATTTTGCTATTCATCTTTATTTATTCAGATTTTAACATTTTTACACTTAAAAACAATTTTGATGACAAAAAGTTCATAACAATTAAAGCTAAACTAGATTAACAATAATATAATTTATGTTTTTATTGCTTTAATTTTAATATGATTTTTTATTAAAATGAAATAAAATATAATTAAATTGATGCGCTTTTTATAAGTTCTAAAAAATTCGATGTGTCAGTTGATTGTCGATTTAGTATTAAAATTAACCCTTTGACAAAAAAATACATTGCTTTATGCGTTTAAATATAATACCTAAATATAATTCATATTGTTATTAAACTTTTAGATAATTTCATAAACACTAATTCCTATTCATAATATTCAGACGTTCAGTATAGCTTAACTAACTCGTAATTTGTACCCTAATTTAAGCACATTGACGCTCAACCTGTATTAAGATTTTCAATTATCATATTTATATCTATGATATTATCGCTGCTAATCCTACAGTATTATGCAAACTAATGCTAAATGCATTTATTCATTTGTTATAATTGAAAAAATAGTTGCTCTTACAGTAATTTATCTAAAATATATAACTAGTTGTACAGTAACTTGAGCCACATTTATCTGCTTATTATTGATTATTCAGTGATTAGTTCGACGTGAGATATTTTCGATTCGTGTGGCAATAATCCTCTTCGCGGACAGAATATATGTTTCATTGAATAACTGAGTAAATTAGTGACGTGAGACATATATATATCAGAATATCGGAACAGTCGGCGCGAGAAATACGTTGGATTGCTATGAGTGCGGAAAATACTGCCAAATTGTGGGTTGAATAGAGTTTTCGTTTTACATCTATTATTCAATTAGAAATAGTTGTTTAATTTTAAATTATTAATTATTTTTTAGTATAATTAATACCTCAAAATATCTCTTTGTTCAATTAAATTTTGCAAAACTTCATGGTTTTGATCAGTTTCAGCCTGTTGTTGCCCTTCATCTATCAATTCTTGCAGTGATCCCAAAGCACTTAACGCTTCTCTGAATTCTTTTGAGTTATGAGTTTCTATTTCTTTCTGACAATTATTTAAATATTCGGTATTTTTTAAAATTTTAAAAAAGTATTTTTATTAATTCTTTGAAAAATCAGTTTTTGCAATTTTTTACTATCTATTAAAACAATATTGAGCATCTTATAAAATTTTGTGAGTGGGAATTTTCTTCAAATAAATATTAAAATATTTGCACAGAACTCGCATTGTATTACAATTAAAGTGGCGTTTCATACATAAATATATCATAACTCTAACTAACAGTCGTTAGTTAAACTGAAAATATTTCCATAAGTAATCCACTACTAATAGGGTAATAATACTGTACATAAGCTCATTATTTATGATAACGGGGATTAGAAATGTAATACTGATAAAAAGCCTAAAAGTACAATCTTAATGATACGGTAATTATAATTTTAGTAATATTAACTTACGAATTAATCGTTAGATAACTGAATTTAATAGCATATGGGATACTTAAACATTTTATATGCCGCTCCTTGCTTTAAGCCCTATAACGGTAGATATGGTAATTGCTTTTGCAACAATCGTTGTGGCGTGTTTTAAAGTGAAAAGTGGAGGCAATCCAAACATCTAATTTCTGAAAGAGGTAAAGAGGTAAAGAAAGCCTCACGCCTTACAAAATTCGAACTCACGCTCCCAAACCCTAACTTCACTATAAATTAGAGATGAAAAAATAGGCTGAGCCTAAGGTTCCGCGGGAGGCTGTATGCTGACCGGTTATAACATATCTTAGGCTGTAGTCGTAGGCTCAAAAATATTCTATAGGCTTAGGCTTAGGCCAGTCTATTTTTTTATAACCTTAGGTTTACGAATCGTTAGGCTGTAGGGTCGATATAAAAAATAATTTTTAAATGAATATATCAAATGAATTCGCAATACTTGGAACATGAAATTATTATGTTTTTCTCTATTAGATAATTCTTTTCATTAAACTTATTTACAGTTTAATAAGAATTACGTCATTAAATAAGAACCTAGAGGTTTGTCCGCCTTTTTTGTTGTAGGCTGTAGTCTTAGGCTCCTGTGAATATTGTAGGCTTAGGCTCTAGGCTGCAGCTTAAGCCTACGAAAAAACATAGGCTAAGGCTTTAGGCTCAACCTAAGCCTAAGGTTAGGCCGCCTAAATCTATCATCTCTACTATAAATTGGCGGCATTGCTGCGTTATGCCACTCAGACTGGCCTACATATGGTGTATAAGTGAACATTAAAAGTTAGCCTAAAGTTTACGTACTTCAAGTTCATAAATGATAGCTCCCGTTCTCCATCCGAAATTTAACGTTATATCAGCCAAATCTGTATATATCTGATCACCAAAATATAAGATCCTATTTCCTTGCCATCCAGTCATCTCCAGAAGCTGAGAAACAGTTCCCTCCATATAAATTTTACCTTTTTCTAATGATAACACTTTTTCCCACATCTGACAATCGCTTTCTTTATTATAATGTCTAAAAGGTCTGTTTAAACAGTTAAATATTTTAGTATTAAAATTATATCAATCTATTGAATTATGATGACCTTCGCTGTTGAGTGAAAAATTTAGGTTTTCTCGCTTGAACTACGATTACGTCGAATAATTCATTCCAATTCGGGCCAATCATGTATTTCATTCCGTTATCACTGCATCATATTTATAAGATAATTTTTTTTTAAAAAGTCAAAAAAAAAGGAAGAAACTAACTCAGAATAAAAAACTAACATTTACAATAGCATACGAGGTGTATGTATGGCTTATTTATGTAATGTATAGCCTATATTAAGTTAGAAAATAGAATACGATTATCTTTTAATACTTACACAAATTTAAACGGGCTGTTTGTAATTAAAAAAATCTTTTTCCCGTTCTGTACCAGAGTATCGAGAAATGCTTTGAGATCAGTTTGTTTTTCTAAATACCGATCAATTAGATTTTCGTCCAGCATTTTATGTATAATGGGATGAATACTCTGCACAGCATTCTATTCAAACAATGAAAATAACGTTTTTTAATATAAGTTTAAAAAAATCTAATTTTAAATTTTTAATAAATAATAGTACTTGTATGTCGTAGTATAATATTTCTGGATGATAAGAGATATTATGCCTATTGAAATACTCCGTTACATTCGATAGTAAACATATTTCGGGCACTGAGAATAAATCATTTAATTGTTTCATTCGAAGTTCCTGTTCCAAAACAAAACATAATATTGTAATTGCGTTTTAATAAACATTTTGGTTGTTGTATCTTATTCCGTATGTATTGTTGCCATATCAGTTTTAAAAACATTGTTGCTTAAAAATATTAAACAGATTGTTTGGGCTGAATTTGTAAGCGCGTGACGGAAAAGGCACACGCGCTTAGCACGTGAACTAAGGCCAGATGTGCGGCCACCGCAGCGCACTTAATAATTTTAGTAAAACTCGTGGTTAATTATAATTTTGAGAGTATATTATATGTATTTTTATTTTAATACCATTACATTATTTTAATCGCCATAACGCTATAATAGTTTTTAAAAAAATTAGTTTTTAATCTTTGATTTATAATTAGCGTTTAAAATTATACAGTATTTAAACACAACGATAAGTACGGAATAAGATGCATGAGCCAAAAAGTATAACGAAGTGAATGATTTAACTAAAATCTAGGATCAAAAATAAGCTAACATGGACCTCTCCTTCGGTGGCTCGAATTAATTTTTGGGGAATGTAACTGCCATTATAAATTTGCAATACTTCTTGGTCTGAAACCGGAGTTAAACCGCGATAAACGCTTCCCAATTGGATTTGATGAAATGAATCGATTTTCATTAAAAGTCCCTAACATTTTTCAATAATAAAATCAATTTTCATAGTCTATTATTCGATAATTCACGCGTTACTTACGTTTTCTACGTCATAATGTAATCCTCGAATTGCAAAATCAGGAATATAGTCGAGAGAAATAATATCTTTTGGATACTGTTTTGCGATAAAACAAACTTATATTCAAACATTTTTTTGTGACAATTTATGATCAGAAACAATACTTTTTTGTACAAAAAAAACTAGAGAAAAGCGAGTTGATTATAGGAAATAAGAATAAAAAGGAGGATAAAAATTTATCATTATAGTGAAATATTGCTAAAAAAGAGATTCGTCTTTTTTATTTATTATATGGTATATTTTTTAAATGAATAATTAAAAATTTAATTTATAAAATAAAAATTATAAATAAAATCACATTTTTTATTTGAAATTCCGAACAGAAAAAACTTTCGAGCAGTAATTTCAAAATAATTTCAAAAATAAATGCCTGATTTTCAACAAATATAAATTATAGTTTAGGGTATTATAAAATACAACTTTAAAGATTTATAACTATTAAGTTCCAGTTCAGTGACTAATTGGCACAAATACTATACAGAAGCTATATTTCTAAATTGCCGGAATATTTTTAAAAAATGAATACTTGGTATAGTGTATGCTTACTTAATATTCTGAACAGAATTCTATATGAGAAATTTAAAATTTATGTGATGGGAGATATAGTCGCTAAAATCCCAAATGTCCCATAAAGAAAATTATCATCTAAAATCCTATGAATTTATCCTAACCAGTAATAATAATTTTCAATAATTTATCTTATCTATAATTATTTTTTGCTTACGGTGTTAGGAATACAATTATTAAACTTTGCTAAAATTAAAGATATAGAATAATATTAGAGGAGAGAGGAACACAAAGTTTTAGCATAGGGATTATTTAACATCAAAACATGATGTTTGGAGCCATGAGAACGTTAATAAATAAACATGTTTAAATCATAAATAATTCAATCAATCAAATCGATAGGAACAACAATTTATCTTAAAGTGAATATTAAGAGAAATTCGGATGTATCGGCATTACCGGTATATTCTATTGCATCTAAAAACCGGTTATAAATAAAAACAAACGCGACGGAAGAGTTTTAACGCGAATTTTAACTGAAGAGTTATTTCTCCGAAAGTTTTGAAACATTTTGTCAAAACTAATTGTTATTTGGTTAACAATAATTTAATTTAAAGTATAAAAAATATAATCGGTATCTATAGGTTATACAGTAATTGTAAAAATATGTATGGTAACAGAAAAACCACTAAATCAAAAACTCAAACCTTATATTTATTAATGAGTACATCTCTTCCCAAATCGTAAATCAAGTAATCAAGTGATTGCTTATAAACGGCAAGTGTGTAGTCATAATCGAATCCAAAAATTTCGATTTCACTCAAATCCAATTCGTTGTTTGCGAAAACGCCTCTCGACTCCACATCAGCGGCCGTGTATTTAACTGTATCGGCGGTTTACGGCGTAAATAAAACATTAGACCAGATATGATATTAATGTTTGGGTTTATGTCAGACCTTTAAAAGTAGTTTTGCACTGTTCTAATATAACAGAATCACGTTTCGCCACATTCGACGCATTCATTACTGAACTGCTAAATCGATTTCCGATAAAGTTTTTGCGCTTTAATAATATTTTACGCATTAATGTATTACAGCACCATTTATCTGTTAATATGCGTCCGAATCGTAAACTTTTATTCGTTGCCATCTTTTTAAAACCCGATTATTTATTTCACTGATTGACAGGTATATATACCGCAAATAAATGTTTGCATATTATTAAACAATTCAATTGAAAATTTGTTATTATATTACTGAATACTGTATGTGAATAATGGATTTATGAATTCGCAGATAACCTTTAAAATGATTTTGTAATATTATAATGACATCACTTGTTTTTATCGCATTATAAGCTATGATCCGATTCCGACACAATATTTAAATAGACGCTTGGTTTTATTTTTTGTTTCACAAATAACCGCTACAACAAGTGATGTCGGAGAAAGTGTTGGCGATGGCATCAAAACATTGAAAATGCCAGTAAATGCGTGTATGAATGCACATATACATTCATACATACATACTATGCTATGATGCAATGCATACTTTAACATTTTATTTATGAACTATTTTCAATCTTTCTTTGTAATAACGAGAGTAGTGCTCATGGTTTAAAAGGCCAGAGCTCTGCAACCTGAACCTGAGCGTAGGAGTTGGGCACAGGTTCTAAATTTTGGAAGAGACTCGGGTTCGAGGTTCTTACTTTTTGGAGCTTAAACTTGTGGTTCGGGGCTCTAACTTTATAAAACAAATAATAATAACATTTTTAACGAATATTTTACAATTTAATATCACTCAAGAATTAAAAATTAAATGAAATCAAATTATATTTTATTGAAAATCAAAACCTTGAAGCTTAAATTTTTATAATTATTTGAGAAATAAACATTACATTGATAATCTTTAACAAATTTATTACAAAACCAAGTTTGGTAATTCTTATCTATTAATAATATTATAAGAACTAATGCAATATTAAACATTGAAAAGGAAAGTTTTTACTGTGTGTTGGGCTTAATTTTAATGTAGGTTAAGCCTAAGGCCAGGCTAAATAAATTTTTCATCTATATTTCAGTTAAAGATTTTGTAAATTATTGTTTATAATTTCGTAGTGTATGTGCTTTAAGTCACAACACTATTAATATACTTATTCTAGAATTATCTATTACTTACATTTTAATTACATACTAGTTAGAAACCCGCTTCGCGTTGAAATAACATTTTTATGCCCGTATCACATATTATATTGTTTATATTCTCGTTTATATAATTTTAATTACTGTTATTTTGTTTTATTATTGCATTTCACACTTAATCTTTTTCGTACAATACAATAATAGGTTAAAAGTTTCAGATATTGTTAGGTAACGTTCGTAAAAATAGCTGATTTTAATATTGTAGGAGAACATGACGGAGAGAGGGAGGGAGAGAGATGATCTATTTAATTATATAGATAAGGATATTCTATTCTATTATTACTGATAATGAAATTACATATTTATTGTTATTTCTAAGATTTTAATGCTAATAGTTTAGTATTGAATACTGTATATAAATGTACACATGTATTATACCCAGTGATGGGCACGCTCGGCGCTCACGCTCGCGCTCGGCAAAAAAATGACGCTCAACGCTCGCCCTCACGCTCGGT